>JBCJKH010064240.1:0-18351 GCA_039877255.1 Loriculus beryllinus
AAACGCAGTAGAACCTAGAATGGTTTGGGTTGGAAGGGACCTTCAAAGGTCATCTAATCCAACCCGCCCTGTAATGAGCAGGGACACCTTCAACTAGATCAGGTTGCTTAGAACCACACCGAGTCTGGCCTTATCACATAGAACTGTACCCACAAGGCAAACTGTATGTTCATTATTTCACATTTTCTAATAGAAAATAATGGCTTATCATGTCCACACTTTTTTTTGTTCACTTTTAAACCTGTATCTTAAACTATGCTCTCTGTTTGTAAGTAAGAAATAACCAGGAACAGCCATGGAAACAAAAGCCTTTGGAAAGGCTGCATTCCACCTTTTGCAGCCACGAAATGCCTACACTCAGTAATATTTATGTGCAATGTCTGTGCCGCACAACTCACCATTTACCTTCCTGCCCTGTGCATCAACAGCTCAGGTCATACAGGCTCTCAAAACAAACCTTAACTTTATGAAGTTCCCTTCCCTCCCACCTGCCCCCAGGTCTGGGGCTCTTGCGCATGTTAAATTGGGCTTTTCCATGTACATGTTGTGACAGGAGAGTTTCAAAGCTGGGATCATGGTAAACATCTACAAGTTGGGTGAATTTGCATTCTTCTTGTGGATGCATTTTAAACTGCATTGTGATGACAGCTCCATCATTTAATGTGAAAGGATTAAAATAAAGGAATATTTCTTATTGCATTGTGGACTTGGGAGATTCCGGGTGTTGGTATCAGGAACAAGAGCTGGTTCATATACGATGACCTCAGTTCATGCTTGGGCTTATAGTAAAATAGGATATGAATTCGCACAGGTTGGTTTTTAGCAGATACACGTGGGTACAGGCAGAGATTTATCCTGCTCATTTATAGGAATCATTTTCAGTTAACTCGCATTTAACTGGGCCCCTATGGAAAGCAGGGAAGTGACGGAGGCTTTCTCCTCAAAGGGCTGGCTCCTCTGAGCAAACCCCCACCTCCTGTCTGCATTGGTTCTGCAGGAGGGCTAACCAGGGCTGGTATATTTCCCTCTGAAGAGGAAAGCTTCAGGTTTCCTAGAGCCAACATCTAGCCTACCATAAGAAGAAAAGCAGGAATAACATGCCCTTTTGTAAAGTCCCAATCCATAACATTTCAGAAACTCAATCAAAAAAAAAAAAACTTTCTAAAAGCAGTTAATGCCTGCAGCATTAAAGCATCCTTAAGCTGTCACCCATCCAGAGGCTCAGGAGGTCACAAAACCTTTTCACAAGGAAACCCCCTTCACAAGCAACTGGTTACTCCAATACTCACTTTGTAAAGAAACTAAGGTGAAATTCTACATAGTGGTTAAGGAAAACGTAACTAAAAGGCAGCAATACAACTTTTGGTGCTTGCCGTATGTAAAAGAAATGGAAAAGCTTTCTCCTTCGGAGGCAGAACAATAGCACATCACCACATCACCACTCCACACCTCCTCTGCTGGTAAAGCAAAGGCTGCTGCAAGACACATTTGATGTTGCAGAGGGCAGAGATGTGTGTGAAGTGATGAAGCTATCGCATTTACTGCTTCTGCCAAGCCCACATTCTGCCACTGGTATGTGGACAGCTGCCTTTCCAGCTCTGTTTTCATGGTTTCAGGCAGGAAAGCCTGTGCCAGCTCTTTTGGAGGACTCTCATTAAGCAGATGAGCTGAAGATTCTTGTTTTATTTATTCTGAACTCGTGCAGGCATTACAGACTGGCAACAAGCTGTTTGTAGCGAGTAAGCAAATGGTGAAATAACGTGAAATGCCTTTGGCATATTGTATGACACTAACAGGTTTGCATTTGCAAACCAGAGATTATACCCACCTATACTAGATCTTTGCTTAAGCAGACACATGCATCTCTACCAAAGCATGGTGCTGAGTGTTTCTTACCAGCATGTTGGCCGGCACAAAGGTAGCAAGCTGAACGTTGCAGTATCTAAACAGCATTAAAAAGGAGGAGAAGAGCTCGGAGCAAAGACAGCATGTACTGAATAGCCAACACCACCTCCTGAAACAGCTCAGAGGCTCCTGAGAGCCTGCAAGTGCAGAGCACATGCACAGGAGCAAGCTGTGAGCAAGGCAAGGCTCCACCATGCTCACAGAATGGTTAGGGTTGGAATTCTAAGGTTGCTGCCTTTCTTCCCCAAAGCCAAGGAGAAGGAATGCAACCCAAAACCTCCACCCTACATGCGATGCTTATTTAGGCAATTACCTTTGATAACATAAACCCCTTTAGCAATCTAGTCAGTAATTAAATTGCATTTCAGCTGCACCTTTGACTTACAGTCTAGAAAGCTTTGCCCTCCACGTTTTGTCTTGTTCCTAACCCAGTTCCTTTAGTTTTGGCTGCTAAACTCACTAGGACAGGAAAAGACATCTCAGCAGAACTATGCATCTTTGAAAAGGCATTTTATACGTTTTTCTCCTTTCATATGTAGCCAAACTGCAGCTGTATAACCAAATAAATGGCAGTTTAACATAGCAAAGATAGGCAGGGAGTCTGCTTTGCCCTTGAGCTTCCAGAGACAAAAGCCCTATGGATGAAAGGTGCTCCAGCTCCAAAGTGGTAGGAGAGCTCCATACCCCTCAGCAGTCACGCTCTTCCCTCTCAGGTTCATGGAAAGCCTGTACTATATTGGCTTCAAGAGGCCATGCTTGCTGTTCCTTGTCAGAGGACCATCTCCAGTGATGAGCGTTTCCAAAATCACCCAAAAACCAAAGAGGCCGTACTACAGAGAGGAACTGCCTGACATCTTCATGCAGACACTGCTCCTGCAAACCCGTAAAGTGACTGGGAAGTGGGCTGGTTTAGTATTGCCCACTAGTAATGCAAAAGAAGGCGGCTTGAAAACACAGTGTCTGTGCAGTGTTCTGATTCAAACCACATGTAAAGCTGAATTTAACATGCCATCCAGCCCCCAGACCTGCTGATGTCATCTCTTAACTTCATATCAAAAGGAAAACCAGATGTAGAAGCTTCCATAAGCTGCTGGCTCACTTACCTATCAGGCCTTTCTCTGTACTCGAGGTCACTGTTTTGTAAGTTGTATCAGCGCCTGGTTTAGAGTCCAAAACCTCTGCCTGCTCGGCTGTAGAGTTCTCCAGCCCCCTCCGTTTAATTGTCCCATAGTTTGTCTCGTAGGTGTCTGAGAGTGAGCTGGAGGAAGCCCAGCTCTGCCGAGACTGATCCACCTCCACGCTGGCTTTCGACTGCCTGTTGGTTTTGGAAAAGGCTTCCGAATACAAGTAAGCCTCCTCGGAGTAACAGTTTGTGGGATCGACTTCAGCGATGGGCCCGTCCAGCTGCGTGTGACGGTAAGAATTGAGGAGATCCCAGCTCTTCTGGTTCGGGATATTCTGGAAGTTGTCATGAGAACTACTTGAGCACGAAGTCCAGCTTCCCCGGCCGCTATCTGCTGCCTCCACCGTGATGTGTTCGTGGGAGATCTCCTCGTTGCTCATGGAGGATGTGAAAGCCATCCCTCTGATGAGAGCAGGCCTGGTGATAGACCAGCTACAATTGAACAGCACAGGTGAGGAAAAACACTGTTCAAATAAACCTGATGTATTCAGAGACAATCACCTGGGTTTAAACACAACTCTGGTTTTAGAACAGGTAAGCAGCAAGGTCAAGGCACACAGGAGCACTGACAAGAGACACGGCTATTCCCGACTCATTATTGCACACAGCAGCAGGGATGTTATTCCCAAGGGAATAACAAGTCTGCAACAGGCATTTACAGGCATGACCCCAGCTCCCTAAAAATCTGGTCCACAGAAGCTTTCCTTTTTCAACTACAGCAAGACAGTGCTTGATGGAAAGCAGAGGAGTAATTACCTCCTGGTTTCAGGCTCCCACCAACTTTTTCTTTGCATTTATAAACTAAACCCAAAATAAATACTTAGCATAAAAACCCACCCCTTTGCTGGCAGCATCACAACGTTCTTTGGGCAGAGTGGAAGTATTTGTATTTCAAGGACATTTGGAAATATTGGGCATAAATAACATTTGTGGAAACAATCTGGAGTGACAGATTCTGAAAACCAAAGGACAAAACTCCGCGTTTAACCAAATGGCTGCTGCAGGCTCCAATCACTGCTGGTGCATAATGAAGGGGGATAAAATCAAGCCAGGTTTGCGTGCATCTAGAAGACATGAAGTTACAATTGGTAGACATCATTCAAATCTCTTAACTACTCCTGGTTACGTTAACAAATGGACGGGTAGCTCAACATGAAAACACAACACCATCCCTCAGCAGTTTACCGACACATTATGAAATAAAGGAATATTATTCCTAGATAAGTGCAAACAACTTCTTTTCCTCCCTTGCTCTTCTATTTCATAAATTCTAGCCTAAAACCAGCTTTCTTCTTCTCCCAGCCAGTACCAAGGGGCATTTCCTCAGTGCACTGCTCCTTCTCTGACTGAACTCTCAGCATGTGTTAGGCCTTTTAGCTAGAATTATTTTCTATTATGAAGCACATTTTTAAATTCCCATTTTACCCCAGTGAAATAAATCAAATCATGAATTTCCTAAGAGCTGCAGCACCTCAGCAAACACACACTAATAAGTTTTTTTACAGGTGAGAGATCACAGAATACTGGTATATATTCTAATCAGTTACACAGCTTTATAGAGTTCAATCATAAAAACTTTATACAGCATTAGATGAGCTGTAAAAAAACAGAAATGGAAGGAGCATCTCTCATTTACTTGAATCCGCAACATCAGAGGGCAGAAGAGGCTATCTCAAGAAGATTCCCACATATTAGATCTTATGGATCAAGGGCTAACATCTAATAATACAAACCCAAAACCTTCCAGTTTAAAGTGTCATCTCAGGACAATGGCTCATTGCGCTAAAGTAATAAGACTTTTTGTGTGGAAACTCCAAGGATTAAGTGGTAGGAAGCTTCCAGCCTGCCTGAGCAACAAATGTGAATAAGAAAACTCCTTAAAAATCACGTTAAGTATGTTAAGTGATTGGCACTGCTGACTCAGAGAACACTGATAATATCCTGTTCTCTTGTCTCTCATTACCACACTCATTTGTTAAGTAGCATCCTAGTTTTAAACATATTTGCAGTCTCCTGCATGGTATGTCTATCTGATCCCACCAATGGGAACAAGCTGTTGTCTACCAGAGTAATACCATAAGTCTCTTGGGAAAACAGGCTCTTCCCATACAGAGCAGAGCTTAATAACAACAGCAGAGCGAACAACTGTGTCCTCACCAATGCTTTGCCACCCCATTTGACACCAGAGGACACCAACCCCAACCATAACCAGTTGCATCTTACCCAGGGCATGGCTGGCTGTAATCAGACAGAGGCTGAGGATGCTCTTTCCTCTCTGGCCCTCCTGAATCCACCACAATGAGAGATTGGGACAAACTCCTCTCATCTTGCAGTGCTGCTGACATGGAATCCACTGAGCAGTTGCTCACGATGCTGGACCGGGATGAAATCTCACTGTGGCTGGAGTCTGAGAAGTTATCAGATTTAGTGGAAGGTATGAGGGCATAGCCTGGAGAAGAAGAGAATGTCTTGGTCAAAGAGCAATTTGAGTTCGCTAGGTATGACAATGGAACACTGACACACACACTGCAGCAAGGATATTTAGAAGAAAACCAAATGAAATCCTGTTTGCATACTGTCAGTCCACTAAAGTTTTTAGGGTACTAAACCCCTTAGCATCTAGCCGTGTCTAGCACTGATTTAACAACGTGAGTCCAGTGACTCCAATAACCTCCCTGCAAACTCCACTACTCTCCAGAGCATAAGGTTAAACCTATATAACCAGGATTGACAATTGCAGCATGAATAGTGAGTGGATAGATCAGGTCTCGCTCATCCTTTCCTGCAGTTCTCTAGTACAAATGCAGTGTATTTCCCACTACCCCTCGGCTCTACTCTTATGTGTGACTCAAAAAAGATTTTGGCAGTGGATAAGGAGACGCTGACTAAGGTAAAAGGCAGCTATTAGCACTCAGGGGTTAGCCATATGGTCCGTTTTGGGTTTATTACCTGTTCCAAAATTAACAGAGAAGGAAGCAAAAGCAGGAAATACAGCTTGGCAGGAGTTGGATTAGACACCAGCACTGCTCTGCAGAGGGGAATCAGCTGGAGACCTCACCAGACTGAGAGCAAAATATCTAATGCATT
This sequence comes from Loriculus beryllinus, assembly GCA_039877255.1. Lineage (NCBI taxonomy): Eukaryota > Metazoa > Chordata > Aves > Psittaciformes > Psittacidae > Loriculus > Loriculus beryllinus. Next base: position 6,176 of record JBCJKH010064240.1, read on the forward strand.
TTGTCTGTTTGGCTTAGCCTTACCCTCAAATAACTTCTTTCAAACACAAATAATGTTATAGCCCCATATATCCATCACCTCCTCTTCTAGTACTTGGAGTGAACATAAGAGACTACTACAATGGGGATTTCCATGGGCTCTGTCTACATACGCCCTTTAGACACTTCTGCTGGTATAACTAAAGTAATTCCAGATGGGACACCTGACTCCAGACCACTTCAGAAGAAGCCCTTAGTATGGAAAACTTGCCTGAAACATCTTTTTTATGACCTCAGAGAATCAGGGGAAAAATTTAAATGAACAGAACTCAGCAAAGGCAACAAGTTGTGGTTTGTTCCCCTTCATCTGAGGACAAAAAAGTCTTGGATTAATGAAGTTCCCAGTGGGTTTCTCTATAGCAAATCCACTGCAGGTTAGGAAATACATCCCCCGGGAGGCAAGCAGTCTGTGATTTGCCTTATATTATGTGCATAAAACTACAAAATTAGAACCTTTATTTGAAAACACTGGATTACCAACTGCTTCATGTATAGGAACACGAGCATCTGCTAATGAATCTTTACAGGAGACCACATTAATACACTGCTGACACAGCACTCAGATAAGCATTTTTCCCCCAAATCCCTGCTGATTTCTCACTTCTTTTCTACCTTCATGTGTCTTTGAGCTGGACTGCCATATATTTACATCAATCAGGTGAAAATGTGAAATGACCAGGCAGCCTAAGAGCCATGGCAGCGATACACACACCTGAATACAGCAGACTGATGCCATTCAGTACATGAAAAATACAGAGATCTCATAATATGGCATCTGGAGCCACTGGCATACATGCCACTGAGCATATAGCTCATCATTCCAGAGATTCCACAGTTTAAGCTTAAATATTGCTGTAAGATTTTAAGAGCAAATATGAGCATTTAGTATCAGTATTATCTTAATTTTAAGATACTCTTCATCAAGAACTTACAAAAGGGCTCCTCATGAAAGAGGTTAACAGTCTCTGAAAGCTGGGTTGCTAAAGAACAGCACGCATATATAAAGAGACTAAATGCAGTCCTTGCTGGGCTGAAAAGGTCAGCAGAAGACATGATCAATGCAAATATATACCAACACTGGAAGTGAGCATTTGATTTACATCATATGGAGGACTATCTAGAGCCTAATTAAGAGAACGATGCAGAACTTACTGTTTCATTGGCATTTGCAAACACTAAGTAACACAACTGTCACTGTACCTGTTCCTTGCTTTTCTAAACTTCACTTTATTGTCTTCTCTGCACTGTAAGGGTGATTAACTATAAATAACTGACACAAATATCTGAAAGGGAAGCACATTGAACAGCTTAAACATGTAAACGAAGAACTCTGAAGTAACTGGGATAAAGTCAGGACATTTGACACAACGTGGACATCACAGTCTTCCTTCTAGAAATACATCATATAGTCTTCCTTCTCCTTCTAGGCTTCACGCATAGGCAGTAAGATGTCCACAGATTGCTGTTGCTATAGATACTTGCTATGCTCAGAGCATCACTGTCTTTGTCCTTTTGGTTTTCACTCCTTTCTGAGGCTCCAGTGTGCTCTGCTTCCCTTTTTGCAGTAAAAGCTGTTCTTTCCCTGGAGAAGATTCTTTCCCTAAGTCTTTTAAACTGGGGTCCCTCCATTTTCCTGTGCTCACGCTCAGCTTCTGCCTTTCCATGCTCAGCTTCTGCTTTTTCACGCTCAGCTTCTCTTTCTCCCTTTTCACTCATGTCTGAAATGTCTCTTGCTTTCACAATCATCCAAATTCTCTTTTGCAAATAAGCCCCACCTATTCCATAGCTGCGTTGTCCACTGTTCTTGTTGCTGGCTTCACTGGCGAGTGAAGAGGAAGAGCCAGAGAGGTTCATCTGACTGCTGTTATCCGACCTCTGTATGTTACCAACTACAATAAAGAACACACAGGCACATCTTGATAAGTAAGAAGTAACAGCAAAAACAATATCCTCATTTTAAACCCTTTTCCTTCAATCCTATTTGCATATCACTTGGGTATAGATCAAAAGAAAATGAAATATAAGATTAAGTGGAACATGTTTGTGCCTAAATCGTGTCTTTCAGCTGTCTGTGAAGCACCTAATTTTAGTTCAATGAGGTGTTAGCATTACACATACAACAGGGATCACCTCAAATTACATCAGTGCTAAAAATATACTGAAAGCAAGTTGAATTAATGAAATAATCCCAAAGAAACAAAACATTATTTTCAAAGACCCAGATGAAAGTTAACAAAAATAACATATCCATAAGCAATGCTCAAAAATCTCAGTGGAACTGAGATTTGGCAGAACCAAGTAATTAAGCTTTTTATACATATGCTGTGCTTAAGTAAAATAAGTGGCATTCTCCTAAAGGAAACAGTATCTTGTGAAGGCAGAAGTGGACGGAGCAGCATGATGTCCCACTGAAAAGGGTGAGAAGGTGCAGTAAGCCACCATGCCGTGCCATGCCAATCCTGTGGCTTTGGGCTGTCAGTGAGGCAAAGCAGCACAGAAGAGAGGGAGAAATGCCTTACACCGTTCAGCACTGACCACATGGGCTGACTACAAAGTGGTGTTAACAGATTTCAACTGAATTCCCATCCAAGGTTGCTAATGATGAAGTGATGCAGGTCTTTTAAGACGAAGACATCAAAAATAAAGGGGTTCTCAGGGCATCATGATAAACAAGGATGTATACAAAGCCCTGTGCACAAGAACAAGAAGTATGAGTAACAACTCAAGGATTAGAGGGATGCACTACTTTTGCAGAAAGCCATCTCTTCTGGAGAACTACAAAACCATTTTCTCTCCAGTTCCACCTATTCATCTGATACTCCAGGTACCTAAAGCAAAACCATAAGGTGTCTCAGCAGCCTCTGTTTCTGTGCAATACTTGTCTTCAAGAAATGCCCAGGTCTATGAATCCCATTCATGTAAGTGGCCATCTGAATCTGAGCTGATACGCTGGAACTTAGGAACTACTGGAAATTCTGTCAGAAGCACTTAAGCAATTTCTAAGACAACTTTTCCTCTTTTTAAATACTGGGTAACTTTAAGGCCAAAACATACAAACACAATGAAAACCTATTTCTATTGATAGAAAGATGTGATTCTACTCTTGACTACGAATAGTCAAGATTATTCTAAATCTTCTAATACAAAGAATATTCAAAACTACTATTTATTTCTCTTACATATCATTAGCAATAAATACTCCTGCCATGGCCCACCCTGCTTTTAGTGCAACACAAGCAAGAGTTCCTGAGACTGATGCTGACACGCACACAGTGAACATTCACCCAGCACATGTACCTTTGCGTGGAGAGCCCTGAGGAGAAGCAGGAGGGCTGGAGTGCAAAGAAGATGCCATGGACATTGTGTCATCTGTTTGTTTCTTACTACTTACTTCCTCAGACAAGCTTAATGACTTCTGTGGGGAACCTGTGCCTACGAAAACAACAGAATCATTGGTGCATACTATTCTTCTGTATGCTACAACAGATCGTTTCCTGAAGCTGTTTTAATGGATACTGATGCTCAATGTATCATAGAATCATTTTGTATCACTTACTGACTGTAATTAACTGTTTATATAACGCACGGTTGTAGCTTTCAAATAATACAACAGTTATGCAAACAGGTCAAAAATATTTTAATACATAATACTGCTTTGCAACTAGCAAATTCAGAGACAGAAAAAACCTGATGCTCACTAGGAGCATTAATTAATTAAATAGGAGCATCAACTAATAATACATGTGACTCCACTGGACAATAAAGTTGTTATATTGCTATTCCAGAGGTTAAAACTTTAAATCTCTGTAATTTGCTTCAGTAATTTCACTTAAATAAATTATACTTCATTTTGTCATGAAAGCAAACAAGCAATGTTGTTCTACTTTGATTGTGCAAGATCCCTTCAGAATGCAGAAATACACTTAACATGGTACATCTGACCTGCTCAAGAGAGAGGTGTTAACATAGTCCCCCCCTCTTTAGTAACTGAGCCTATCCAGACAGGTGAACTGAAGATACTCACTGAACGTGACGTGTTCCTTTGTCAGTCCCTTTTTCCTACTGGGGTATAAATTCACAGTTGGAACCTGAAGAACTTGACTCATCCTGTTCTGTTGATGCTGATGGGCTTTAGCGGTTTGGCCAATTGACCTCATGGGTACTGGAGACATTTCGGAGGATTTCCCTCCTCTTCTCTCACTTAAATTCTTTGTCACTGTGTTATATAGAGAAATTGCATGTAAGCATCTTTGGACTTTGAATTGCAGGACTATTACAGTCATTCTGAGTACAACCACCCAAACAAAGCAACCACGGTATACAGAAGATAAAACTTAATTGAAACCATTTCTATTCCAAACACATCTATTTCACCATCTCAATCATTCTGTGATCTCAAATCATTCTATGTTCTTGTCATACTTAAGAGGCTGCTGCATGAAATGGCATTAAAAAAACATAAACTCTTTGAAGTGTCATAGAGACACTTCATCAAAACCCCCCAAATATGATTTGTTTCTACCATAGGTCCATATTTTAGATGTTTGAACCTAAGATGCAAAAGCCTCACAGCATCTCTTTCAAGCTTACGTCATGCCACTGAAGGGAGAAGGAATGGTTGTTTTGCAGCTGGCATCAAAGCTTTCACTAGGTGGCACAATTGATTTACAACACGGCACTGATGCATTTTCTACTTTAATCACACAGCAATTAAGACACTCTGAAGGTAAGACCATCTGAATTCTCCTTAAATTCCCTTGGAAAAGTCTGGATTGCAGCATTACTGCTGCACATTCCTTCTGTAAGCAAGGCCAGGAGAATCTTACTGCAGAGATAAGAGACTGGGGAGCTCTTCTCTTCTGGAGATGTGCAAAAAACCCCATCAGCACAAACCCAATCTGTTGGGTTTTGGTTTTTCCCAGATTTTAAAGACAGGCACTCCAATAACATGCATTTATTTGTGTATTTGCTTAACCTTCGTTTTCCTTTTTTGAAGGTTAAGACAATAAAGGACTTGATTTACTTAACTGCACGAGGTAGAACATTCAGTATTTATTCCCTGGTTTTACTTTCAAATATCCATGGCTAGCACTGTGCAAACAAGGTTTTCAATGATTTATTTAGAACAATTGAAAACCAACCTCATCATATTTATGTTTGTCTCCTGGGTATAGTATGGCCACTGTTATGTTTGCACATAGATCATCTACCCAGAGCTCATACTGACATGCTTTAATTTATTGTTTCAGTGGGGGTGTAAAGCATAAAACCCACAATGGTGTTACCTCTGAGCAGACACATTCCGTGCTACAGCGCATCTGGCTGAACACGGCACAAGCACATCCACTGCCGAGGGATGATGCTGTGCATCTTCCACTTCAGAGGGAACCTGCGAGTTCTGGTGACTTCAGGCATAAGGCCAGTGTGACTACACAGAATTTAACAGTTCAAAAAGGGAGTCAATACGGCCATTTCCACCATTCCTGCATCAGTGCTATTTAAAAGGAAATGTTAAAAACCGATTGCATAGGAAGGCACCTGGGGGAATAGAAAGGATTTGCATTCTTAAGAGTGAATAATGGGAAGGACTTAGAATTTTATCTTCAAAATGCCATCTCCTACTCATGCTTTTAACTTGCCATGTCAGAGACAAAATGGTGTTGGAGGACAAAAAAAAGCCCTAAAATGCTACATTTGTGCAGCAGACAAGCATGAAACATTATTCCGATTAGCAAGGTTTCTACTCTTCTATTGTGAAACAAAACGACCTTTCAAGCAAGTGAAAATTTCTATGGATCAAAATGAAATGAGATTACCATTTCTCATTTCTAAATGTGAATGTACTGAACTGCGTAAGCCAGCAGGTCAGTAACAGTTTCTTTACTTAGGCAGTTGCACAGGAGTTCGAGTTATGGAAACTCCTGCTGCAGCCCTCAGTTTTTGACTGTCAAGTCATGTCAATCCCATCAGTCAATATTGACCCAACTTCTCCTTCTCAACAATCTTCATTTATTCTAAGTTGTAATCCATTGCAGTTTCTATATTGATTTTGTCTCTTTTCATTTTCTTGCTGTTCATACGGTAAACGTTACTTTTATCCTTCCTAATTCTCTACAAGGACAACAGGGCAAGAACAGAGCTAATGTACTATTGAATTTCCTTCCAGCCTGATGAGAAGACACATAGTTTAAGAACTAAAGGTCAAAATACAAAACACCGCTGAAGTTTTCTGACTTCAACCAAGATCTGAAGACAAATGCCAGCTTGTTGAAACTGTCAGCACATGAATTGACAAACAAGCACTTATCAGAGGGCTTCTTCTCAGAAGGGAGAAGAGAAAGTTCTTAAATGAGTATTTCTAAGGAAGGAACAAGTATTTTTTTATATATCTCATAGATCACAGACTCACAGAATGGTTTGGGTTGGAAGGGACATTAAAGCTCATCCACTTCCAACCCCTGCCATGGGCAAGGACACCTTCCACTAGAGCAGCCTGCTCCAAGCCCCAGCCTTGAACACTGCCAGGGATGGGGCAGCCACTGTTCCAGATCACTGTACTTACATGTGCTATATGCAGGCTCACACTGAAGTGACAAGATCTGGATCTTTTCCTCATCTGTCTCCACGTTCAGGTTGGACAGGTACTGCTTCACCTTCCTGGCCATCTGGGCATCCTCGTACAGCTTCTTGGCATTCAGGAGCGAGCTGCGCCGGGCCCGTTTTTTGTGAGCACCTCCCTGTACATCCAGCATGTTCGAGTTTGTGCTGCCTTGACTCAGAGACCTACAAGAGACAGGAGCAAAGCAGTCAACTTTCAGTTCGCAACAGCAGCAAAGAGCTACGACAGCACACGCCAAAGCAGATTAATGCCAATAATCTTCAGTTAGGGCTAGTGCATGCTGATGCAAATGAGTTAAAAAGATGAACAGCATTAAAACAACACTTGTCTTAAAATACTCTAGGAAACTGAGAGCAGCAATCTGAGTCTAGAAAAAGAGTGCGGGACTAGGAAGAATGAGGCACAATGCTGCATACAGGACCCATGTAACTCTTGCTTGGCAAGACCCACCTATGTCAACTGCAGATGGCAAGAGTGAACAACCTGATAACTGCGTTGGTTTAAGGAATTTGGTACCCACTGTATGCATCAGCTTACAAGAGAAACCTCTGGCCAATTAGCTGAATACAAGAGTGACTCCTGTAATCCTCTTAGGAAACTGAGCTTCTGACAGTGTTTAAATAAGAGGGAAATGTGTTAATTGTGCCAAGTACATTTTATTAAACACTTAACTTCCTTCTCCAGCTCAGTAAGAACATTCACAGAAGAACAGCTCATTAATAAAATGTATCCTAACAAAGGTCAGGAAGACAGTGATAATACAGGTATGTTCCGACTTGCACCTATTGAAATGATGCTCCCAATATTCCTACTTGTGAGCTGCCAATTCTACGAGCAACTGAAACAAAAAGAAATAATCCCCAAACTGTCAGCATCCATCACTCTCCCTGACAGTCACTCCTATTCACACTGAAAGAGTGACCAAGCAACTGATCTTGGTATACTTCAAACATACTCATCACCTCCACTTCAACTGTCAAGGTCATTTGGCCACACCAGCCCAATGAATTTTTCAGTCACTGGAAATCACAATGTGTGTTATGTGTAAATTCTAATGGAAAGGGTCAAAGTTTTTCAATGTTGGTTGGTTGTGAGGCTCTTCTAAACATTTGGAGAAATAACTTTATTTAAAAGGGTAAATTCTCTGTTAATCAAGATCCCGGATGTATTCACAGAATCACAAGTGGCAGAATAAATCATCTCCAGCACAATAACCAAGAGAGTCAGAATGAAACAAGCTATTAGAGGAAGTCTATGGAATCAAGCACAGTGAGCTTAAAAATAAGAGATGGTGGGAAACAGCTGACTGCAGGATTTCCAAAAATGAGAAATAAATCAATCCTGGAATACTTTCAAAGATGATCAACCAATCCAAGAGCAAACATAAACCTAAAACTGGCAGAAATTTATAGCTTAATCAGAGAAAAATTCCATTACAGGCAAAGAACAGCAAAAGGCATGTCAGACTGTTCACACCTATTCAAACCAAGGGGCACTCCTACCTCCTCCGGGTAAGAACAGAGCTAATAACTATTATATGATGAAACAATATACTACATCATGCTTATTTTTAATGATATAAATATTTTATTGCTTACATACACACTGCTTTTAAGTCTGAAGTTGCCTTTTTAAGGCAATTTAATCCAATTTTCTTTAAAAATGATTTTTCCCTTTCATATTCCCTTGTGCTCCCAGTAATCCCGAAGGCTAGAAATGACTCTAGTTAGGTCTAAGGCATTCCCCCAGGCACTGTACACCACGAGTGGGTGATTACCGACCACCCAACTGATTCCACATCAGGGACCTGTACCCAAACCTGGGTTCCTCTAGCACAAGTTCTGGCACTGTCCCCATCACTGCTGGAGGGGTAAATCTGTTCTCTGCATGCAAGTGCCTGAATACTCACAGATAACAAACTGAATTGCCACACTGGGCTTCCCTGAGAGTGGCAAAGTGATGGCAGGGAAGGCAAAGGGCCAGGAGCATCCCTGACTCTGTCCTGTAGGCACAATGTCAACATACTAACACACAGCTGGCTTTAAAACAGATGCCCCAGTATAAAAAGAATTTCAAAGTGCAAAGGCACATAGGCTCAGGTACACAGGTAACAGTTTTATGGTCAAAAAGACACATAAGAACACCTAAAATATGGCTACATGTCTTCCTAAAATCACTGCTTTGTGTCTGTCAGGAATTTCGTATCTCAGCACTCTCATTTGTAGTCATTTCATTATTTAATCCTTGTACAATCAAACCTCCCAGGGAAGTCAAGGAGGATTTTGGTGTATGAAATGCCAGATACAGTTTAAATATATACTAAAAATAAATGCTTTGAAGCTTGAACTCAAACTTCAGGGGGGAAATCACCGAATCATTATCACAATTCATAAGGTCCTCGTAGTTTAAAATCCAAAATGGCTTAAACTGTTCTGTTACATATTAAAAAGCAAGTTATTTATTTCCCAAAATAGATTGCCTACCAATATAACTGCACAGCAGGGTTTTTTATATGCATAAAGCCAAAACTCAAATAACTTATCCAATACATAAAAGCAACTCAGAATTCTTATAGCTGCAGTATAACGTTGACTGTAACCTCTTATTCCTGGTTTCCAAAATACATGTATTGCAGGGTTAATAAAATGCATGCTGTATTTCAGATGCATGCACTAAGGAGGAGGATGCAGTAGGTTAAGAGTTGCATAATCTTTATTTATCTTAGTTGCATTCATCTCTACACTTACCCCAAACTTCTCCACCTCTTCTTCCTGTAAGCAAGAGCCATATACATTGAAGCATGTATTTGAACAGAAAAGCACAGGAAAAAAATAAAACAGTTGAGAGTCAGGAAGAAAGATGTAGACAGGAAAGAACAGAAAAGAAAGAGTTTCTATACGGCAAAATTGTTCTCAAACAAGAACACGATGTTGGAATGGAATGCAAGGGCAGGACTTGCACAAACACTTCAACATGGAAGAACATCTATCAGTTTTCTGTTTCAAGTTTAACCTATGAATTTAAAAACCAAGTTCCCATTAAGTTTCCTTGTTAAGTTATTTCCCGTAAGTCAAATTCAGTTTGGATGGAGAGAGCCAAACGGTTCAACTTATTCAAAGTGAAGGAAGTGTGCTTCAATTAATTTGCTCTTTGCATTAGGACTGCAGTAAGCAAATGAGAAACCATCAGTATTCAAGTTTATGATGCTGTTCTCCCTTGACTGCTTGCTGGAAAACAAGCTAGTCACCAAATACATGCTGAAAAAGTAGATGCTCTATATTAATCGGTAATGAAATCGCCAGCAAGTCTCATGTTGCCACTAACAAACATCTTTTCTTGTTAATTTTTAATCTTCAAAAGCATTTATTGGTGCTTCAGAACACAAACTGATAGATCAAACACCAGAGGCAATGAAAATGAATATAAATGATGTTGAAAATATGGATTTATTTTCTTTTAATCTTCAGCACTATCTCTGATATTAGATGCCTGAGCATTTTATGTCAGTGTGCATCCTTTAAATGATGGCCATTAAAATGTGTTGTGTAATTGTGAAAAAACACACTAAAGCTAACTATTTACTATTAAATTCATTTAATGATCAGACTTCATTAGGTCTTAGAAAGTGCATAGGGCATCAGGGAAATTTATTTATAGACTGATTTCATCTGTGAATGGGAAAGATTCTGAAAAGCAATCCTAACCGACCAGTAAGTAGCTGTACAACTTTACATTAAAGAGGGAATTTGCTAATTCAAATCCAGCGGTATGAAGGTGAATCTCCACTGCAAAACAGATCCATCTTCAAACAACATTAACAAGGGATCTGTTATTTTTGTCTCAAAACTCAACTGGACCCATTTTAAACAAAATGCCTTTATTTCCTGACAGTCAGCCTTGCAAACATGATTCACCATCACCTGTGAATCCTGACCTCTGGAAGCCCACAAGGAGCCAAATCTCAATGCTCTTGTATATGCCACATACCCTTGCATATGATATTTCCTTCCGCTGCACTGATGCAACTGACTTCATAAACCCAAGAGGATTACAACTCGGAGGTGACCTATCGACTGGAATTTAGTTAGGGCTTGTACAAAGCTCATTTTTTGGCATGTCATTTTTTGCAACTACCCAGTGATTCAGCAGAGGACATCACCCTGCCACCAACTCCAGACCCCAACTACATCCCAAAGGATTTTTGTCTGGTCCATTAGTGCAAGACGCAAACTACAGCACAAGGCACCACTACCCTCCTTAACAGGGATCTGCAGGCATGAGGACCTGAATGGACACAAGAAAGTCCCTGATCCTTTTAAAGAGATGCAGGACATTATTTAGCTCCACTGAATATAAACTGGAGCTTATGAGTACCAGATTAGAAGCTGTGGTGCTTTTATTCCCCAGTTTGCCAACACGGAGCCTGCTGATATTATGCATCAGGAGAAAAAACAAACCCCAAGAAAAAATAAACCAAGCAAACCCCCTCCACTGCTTGCAGCCTGAACATATCACACACTATGTAGGCAGAGCAAGCTGTGCTTAGAACAAATAAAAATACTTTGTTTGGGTTTAATATGTTATCAGTGGGGTTTTGAAGCAGCGTTTCAGATGTATACATGACTGATTAAGGTGCTTTTTATATCTATCATATACAGATGTTATATCCCCCTAATATTATACCTCTCCCAAAACTCTGCTGACACTTAACATTTTATTTACTGAAAATGTGAATCATTAAACTTAGAACCTACTCTTCTTTCCTTATTAAAGACATCAAATTGGTTCAGTGGTTATTAAAAGCAGGTCTTGGAAGCATCAATTGTATCGCCATAATTTGATCAAGATTGTGGTTCTGATGTAAATGTCAATGAGAAGTTACACCATGAAACACAAAGGCACCGATGCACACACAGCCCCAGGTCCCCACCCAGCCCAGACACCTTCAATCCTACTGTAAAGTGCACACCTTTGTCTGAACATCACAGCCGGATCCATGTTTGCCGAGGTCATTCGGACAACTTGGCGAATTTCCTTGGCAATCATTCGGAGCTTCTCAAAATTCACCAGGCCATCCACTTTGGAATCATTTCCTAGATAATGGAAACACACACATAAGGAAAGAAAGGGAAAAAAAAAAGAGTCAGAAATACTTTCTAACAGGCAATGTGTTTCTAGTCGCTCACCGTATCCGCTCCCTGTCCCTCCATCACCAAAACTGCCTTAATGGCAAAACACAAATGATCATTAGGTCCACTCTAGTATTGGTTTTGTTAATCCATTTCTAAAGTAACAAGCATTATCAAGAGGAAAAAGGAGTAAGTGAATTATGCCCAAATTCACTGGCATAGATGATTAAATAATATATAGGATCCCAGACTGGTTTGTGTTGAAGGGACTATAAAGCTCATCCAGTTCCCAGCCCCCTGCCATGGGCAAGGGCACCTTCCACTGGAGCAGCTTGCTCCAAGCCCCTGTGTCCAACCTGGCCTTGAACACTGCCAGGGATGGGGCAGCCA
>JBCJKH010064240.1:18451-41409 GCA_039877255.1 Loriculus beryllinus
GATGGGGCAGCCACAGCTTCTCTGGGCACCCTGTGCCAGCGCCTCAGCACCCTCACAGGGAAGAGCTTCTGCCCAATAGAACTGACATCCAACAGCATTCGCATTCTGAAGTTAGTCCAAACAGCTCTGAAACATCACAACCAAGAACTGGGCGTATTTGGAAATGCTTAAACTTAACCAATTGTGAACAGAACCTTGTGTAAAAGGAACAAAATGGAAATGTTTAAACAAACCCCATTGAAAAGACTGAAAGCAGGAGTAGGAGGTGTTAGATCACTGTAGCTGCCTGAAAGCCACAACATGGAATGAACTTCTAGAAACACCACAGCAGCAAGTTCTTGTAAGAGGAGTATACTTGAAGTAATGTAACTACCAGTTAGCAGTCACCTACCGTTCCACCTAAACCTTTGGATACCTGATGAAGATTAAGCATTGCTTTTAAAATATTAAAGATACACTTTTAATTTTTAATTTCTGTCTAGGAACAGCCTCTTCCATTATTCATGCACAGATCTATTTTGTTTTACTTCTACAAAGGAGGCATCAAAAGCATCCTACTGGTGGCAGCTTCTTTTAAGCATCTGTTGAATCAGGGCTAAAGCATATTCAGTGCTCAGTTTGCTATTTCTCTTGTGTCTGACATTACCTTCATGCAGAAAGGTGATATCCTTCTTGACAACAGGAAAAAGTGGAATAATTGGAGGCTGCATGCTCTGGCTGCTGAGGATGTTGCGGTATTTTGCCATGTTTCGAGATGGATCAAAGAGATCCTGAAGGTCTCGGAGGTGCTTTTCGTACTTGCTTGGTAACTTCTCCCAAGTGCCTCTGAGACGTGCTACTGGTGCTAGATTTAACCCACTGGAAGGCAGATTTGTTTCGTTATTAGCTGTTAGTGGAACCATTACCTTTCAAAAGGAAGTAAAGGGTTTGGGGTTTGTTTAAAGGATTAAAAATAGCTTTTCACAAGGCTAACTGTAAGGCTGGGTGAAAGCCAGGCTGCAAGCTGATCACAATAAACGTCTGCTGTTAACTCTTGTGAGCAAGAGAACTGTAAAAACCATGACTGCTTCCTATTCACTAGGTACCAATTTTTAGTTAGCCTGCCAAAACAATCCCTCTGTAACACAGGGCTGGTGCCCGCTCAATTTAAGCACCACGTCTCTCCTGTAAAAACGTGCACCACAATAAGGACAAAAGGGTGGAGAATTAATGAGGTGAATACACAGCTACAGTGGCAAGTGAGAACAGTGCACAGCTTATCCCAGGCAAAAGTGGCAGGACTGCAAAGGACCACGTTTGGAGCGTTTGTAAATGAGCACCAACAGACTGAGAATCAGAAGCAGCAGCAATGCTAACACTTGTCATTGTGCTCTCATTAAGTAAAAATACATCCAGAATTAGTTGGATGTGACACAGCAAATTAAAATAAAGGAAATGGATCCATCCTCCCTATTAGAATTTATCACCAAGTTTGTTCATGAAATTCTGCAATGACCACCTTGCAGCTGAATTGGCAAGTGTCATTTCCTCGCATTCACCAGTAAGTCCAGAATCACACAATTGACAAATCTGCTATTCTAAGATTTTGAAAGCTTCAGAAACTTACTTTGTATTTGCTTTATTCTTTTATAGAGATTTCTCCCCATGTTATTGTCAAATCACAAAGACTTCTCTCACATGAAAGATCAAGCATATGCCACCACACAGCCCCCCTCTTTTACATGCTACATTAGGATGGTTATCTTTCTATTTCATGAAACATATGGCACCATATTGATATGCAAGGCAAGGCAAGAAAGAGAACCCCCATGGCATATGCTAACAAAAACATATTCTTCTGGAAACCAGGGCAAGACAAAACCTCACTTATTGACTTCTTTTTTTGACCAAAGACCACTTCAGTCACGGCCTGATTAGAGTTAACTGAGAAGAAGGAAGAGTCACTTTTCCACCCACAATAAATAATGAGGAATGAGGGAGCAGAATATAGAAATTACATTCATTATCCACATGTGTATTCACCATGTAATGAGCAGCCTCAGCCCCAACGGCTGCCCAGTGCCCTTTAAGGGGATTCATTCATTATTTAATGGATGACTAAACAGAAGGCAACAGCATTCAAGAAGCCAGCTAGACATGGAAGAAAACAGTTAAAACTAGTATTTTCAAAAATGCTGGGATACAGCAAGAATCCAAATGTTTGTTTGATGAATCACAGCACCTTTATTTTAATTTCTTAGAACCTGGGTATAGGATAATTGCAAAGAAAGGAAATGCTGAACTCATGCTGTTAAAGTAGCAGCATCCAGTACAAAAAAGAAGAGAAAGTCTGAGTGTGCAAATGGAGAGGGAAATAAAAATAGATTTCCCTATCTAATGATAGGAGCAGATGACAGGAAAGAATGGAAAGGAAAATGTAACTAAAACCAGAGTGATTTGAGGAAGTCCTTACAATGAAAGGAAGAAATAAAGTAATCTCATAATCACAGGTACGACTCGGTGCACGCTGACACAGCAGCAGCGACTGAGAAAAAAGGGAAATGGGGTGCCAGAATGGAAATGACAGCAGTGCTCAGGCAGGTTTCTCAAGTTATTAATCAAACACTGCTCTTGTCCAGCTCTTCTCTTTGCCTGCTAGGTAGTGGTTAAAATAGAGACAGACACAGGAAGCACCAAGATACACTAAACTTCTGAGGAGGAGGAAGGAAAAGATGGCAGCGACAATGCACCTCTTTGCACAGTCTGGCTTCTGAATAGCTTGGCAATTCCCCCCCAAACCACCCTGCACCATCAATGATCTCCTCAGCATAAACCTATTTCTTTTCTTTCCAGTTACATTACCAGAATTGCCTTCGACAGCACAAACCAGATCTGACAAATAGAAGCATTTTACCTTATAACTGCGAACATGGAATTGAAGTTCTTGCATTCTCGGCAATGGAGGGCAATTTTAATGAAATGCTTAATAATCTTCATCCTCTTGAGTTGGTTGGGCTCTGCTAGAATCTCCATGGCAACCCAGAAAGTCTCCTGATTGATGACATCCTCAAACTGTTTCAGGTGAGCATTTCCTGTCTTGGAGTCCAGCTTATAAAGGTCATCGATGTATTCTGTAGGCTCAATATTGCGGAAGAGTTCAAAGTCTCTCATGGAGAGCTGAGTGGCGACCTCAATGGTGCTGAGCTGTAGGAGGGAAATCTGGCTTTCTCTTAGCAGCTCTTGAGCATCCTCATCGGAGCATAAGGTCTCTGTCTCCATATTGTTTTTAAGATAATACCTAGAGAATAATTGAGTTACAATAAAATGTTAGAGATGTGCTTCAGAGGGTTTGCGAACACAAAGGCATTGAACTACACCACTCAAAGTGGACATCACTGAAACCATGGGAGCGTTTACGTGAGAGTATTTGTGCCCTACTGTTGGCAACACAGCGTAAAAGGGAAAGACAGAGACAAGAAGGGACAGCATAACCTTGTACTTTAGTATAAGGTATCATCATTACTGGGGTAAAAAAACATTTCCAAAGCTGGTTTTATCCACCTCTTCACTAGCATCTTCTGTTTCACTCTCCATAATACACTGTATCTTTCACCCTTGGAAAAAGCTCAGTTACTTTGCCATTTGTAAATTCAGCAGTGAAGTAACATTTTAGATACACGTAAGTCCTGAGAAATCTCTTGTTAATGTATTTCTCCATTTCTCACACAAATTTAGTGTGATTTCTTACATAAATAGTGTGCATATTACTATTTACATGAAGCACATAGTACTGAGGAAATGAAAATGTATCTGGAAAATTCATTTCCATGGTCCCAAGCAGATCACTTTCAGATACACCAACATTTATTCCTCATAAATCCCCTCTGTTGCCTAGCAAACACAACTAAAGAATTTTTTACTTAATAAACTTTCTTCTGGCATGGACCAGGTCATCAGATAAAACGGAAGCACTTAACATGCAAGAAACATTCATAACAGTTTACATAGAAATGGAAGAATTTATCTCAGGTTAGCATCAGTTCACTGCAACATGACATCACTGAGAAAGAAAGTAATTGTATGTTTTAATCCTGAAGTACATGTGGAAAGTGTCAGAAAAGATGTAAGTTTCTCCCTTTACAGTGTAAGCCACTACACATCTTATCCCAAACTGCTGTATTTAGTTGTCATTGAGCAGCTGCTGTAGATGTGGGGAGGGGGTTTTGGGTTCACCAACACTGGACACTGTTAAGATTCAACTGGACAGTGCGCTGGGACATATAGTCTAGGTTATGCTTTGCCCACAAAGGTTGGACCAGATGAGCCCTGAGGTCCTTTCTAATCTGATGTTCTGTGATCCCTCCCTGAATGGACTGGGATCTTATGGACGTTTGAATCCTAAAAAGCAAACGAATCCAAACTGAAGTTAAAACAAGGCGCATTTTTACCGTCCATTGAGTTGAATCCTGTCGGCCAACTTGGAGAACTGATCGGGGAGCCTCCGCTGTTTGATGACCCCCTCGGGGCTGACCGACACTTCACAGAGGGAGTAGGTCTCAGGGGCTCCTGTCAAGTTGAATTCGTGGACGGCATGACTCACCACCTCTTTTGCTGTAGTGTCTTTGCTGATGATAATGTAACAGCTCTGCTGATCTGCTTTGAAAACCCTGATTACCTGATCCGGAATATCTGAAATAACAGAGTAACACCTTTAATGTGTGAAGTTACTTTTCCCTTGAAAAGAAACGAGGTCAGTTACTGCTTCTTTTGATAGAAAACAAAAAAAACAGCTAGCAGAGAAAAAAAAAGCCATGCTGGCCTTGATAAATATGCATTAAAATGTTCAGCTTTGAGAAGCAAACAAGAGGACTCTGCTCCTCCCTGCACTGCCACAACTTTATGATTCCACGACCACAATCGAAGCACAAAACTCCTAGATACACTGCTAAGCTGCACACTGTCCTTCTCAGCGTGTCTCAGAATCTTTGGCAGCATCATTTATTCCTTCTTTAGCTCTTTTGTCTTTGCGAGACACGTGCCAGGGCACTCTTCCCAGGGATGGGAAGCCATGGAGCATGCATGGAAGGGCTGCGGGCAGGAGGCTGGGAAGAGCAAAGGAGATTCGGTTGTTCCCATAACTAGCTGCAAACTTTTACACTCACTATCTCACCCTGAAGGAACAAAGCTGCTGCCAGCAGTTAATTCTTTGGCTAGTGTACTTATTTATAGCACATTTCATGTATTATAAATGCATTAGAGAGCAGCTTTCTCCAAGGCAGCCTACAGCAGGAAATAAATATGTGAAGAAACACACGTTTCATCTACAGCTTGATGACTGGAAATAATTATTCGCTCCATTACAGAAGATTTGATTTTCATAATAAAACTGATGGGGAAATCAAGTCAAGAGGCAGAGTGCGCCCTGATTTAAAACTTAGTGAAGCAGTTTCCTACCCTCCCTAAATTCTGAAGACTAAAACCTCACCAGATCTCTGCAGACTTGAGAAGGTGGGAAGCTCTGCCTTCTCCAGAGCCTGATGCCATTCAAAAACCAGGTTGGATGTGCCATCAATTCCTGGTACAGCAATTCCAAGTGAGAGAAGCGAGGGGCTGTTATTACAGCAACAGCCTCCAAAACAGTTTCCACTCACTGGAAAAAAGAGTCTCAGCATCACCTGTAGCTAAACTGGAAGATGGATGAAACAGGGCGCTTAAAACCCCTCATCTGACTGAAAACAAATTCTACTGACAATTTCATTCTTATGACTTTCCCATTCCCAGAACAGTCTCATTAATAGCTCAGGACTAGTTGAAACTGAAAAGCTCCATGCACACATGAACGGGTCAATAAAAGACAGAAATCAGTACTATGTACTTATTTCAGAGTGAAAGTAATGAAAATGATATACCGAATAACTGGAAATGCTGCACTCCTAAAAATCATAACAAGTCAACAGAAGAGGCCAACATCTGCACCTTGGTATCAACATACCTAAACATCAGAACACACTCAAGGTAGAAAACCAAAAACTGAAGTGTAATTTGGGGGGCAAAAGGGAAAAAACACAAAACCCAACCAAAACTGAGTGTAACTTCTGACAGCTGAGGAAAATCCTACTATGAACACATCTGTCTTTGCTTTTAAACAGGTGAACTATATATATATATACATATATATAATCATTTTCTTCTGCATCATACAGCTTGCATTGACAACACAAAACACATTTCAAGTATGCATGCACATGGTTTTAGTTACACAGAGTCCAACAGAACAGACATCATCTCAAACTACAGCATCATCTAAAATCTCTGTTTCATGAAAGGGACATAAGCAACTTCATTCCTCAAAGCAAGGTCACAAAGAAGCAAAGGAAACTGCCAAAGGTCATCAGCGTGTTGGTGGCAGAAATGGGAATAAAATGCAGGTCTCAGCCTCAGCACAGCACCATGCCTGGAAAGAAAACCTATGGGTTTGTTTTATTTGAGGGAAGATTATGGGGCAAAGGACTATCTTAATGCCCTAACAGTAATAACATTGTCAACACAACGTATGAAAGTGTTAAGTTTAACAGGCAAGCCATGCAGTATTAAGGTCTACAGGATGCTGTACATCAGGATACTTACAGTAAAACCCAACAGCTGCAGGCAGAAGAAAAGAAAACACCACGTCAGCACCGAATCAAGATCTAGATGTTTACAGAACTGATCAAGTGTATGTAATGCACTGTCATAAGTACTTTGGTTTGGCTCTGCTATTCAAAAGTGACAGCATAGTTGTTATAGTAAACATATAGTAAATGTGAAGTAAAGGATTAGTTATCAACATTTGATACTCTGCAGTAAGTTGTACAGTATTAAATGAAGATTCTTGGAGAACATGTGTGCGACTCTCATACAGACGGCAAGAACCTGGATTTTCAGCACAAAAGGGAACATAACTCCCATGGACATTTATGCAATTGAGCAGATGTATCTGCATACATCCCTTTTAAAGGGGAAACCTGCAAGTTTACCCTAAGTCATAGCCACAAGGCACTTTACAGAACATGTATTTACACACAGAACTTACACTTGAAATAGGGAAACAAGATTCTGTCTTGCCACGTTTATAGGCATGTAATAAATGCCTCCTGCATTTATTTACCAGTTCTTACAGTAACAGCTATGAAAGCCCAGACCACACATCCCAAAACATCTTGCAGTTTTTCAGGCATACAGTATGTAATGTTTGACATTGTATGTAAGACGTTAACATCACTGTTGGTACCATGGCAGTCCTATTCCATTCACAATACTGCTTGAAATATATATTTGAAGATGATGGATGGCCAACTCAAATCATTAGGAGTACTAGTACTGGGAAGAGATGACAAAAGAGAAAGGTGCGGACAAGGACACCGCTTCCATCAGAGCTCTGGTAAAATCCAGTAAATAAAAGACTCTCTGAGGTGGCAAAGTACATTCCTTTGTGAAAACAACCTAAGTGCCACATTACAAAAAAGCTCCAGTCTGGACCTGTTAGAGCCACAAGATAAAGAGGTAACTGCACTCGGTGTGTTTGATGCTAAAAGATGTAAAAGACGTAATTTTCCCCCTGAACCAGCTGCCTTGTAATGATCCTGTAAATCAAGCTAATGCTGCTGGTTTACCTGAAGGATTAGAGAAATCCAGGATGCTAGTTGTAGGCTGCAAGAGGTCAGGGCTGCTGGAGGAGAGGGTTCCCGGAATGGGCATGATGGCCAGGCTGTGCCTGCACTGCCGCGTTCCGACAATGCTGTCGTCCTGTGACTGGCTCACGCTCCCGTCGCTGCAAAAGAGGTTGGGTTCAACTGTGGTGCATTAAGCTCCTTAGATTCATCTTGAGGTGAGAAGTAACAGCACTCAGATGTGTTAATTACACGTTGCAGACAGGCTTTCAGAACAAGGACAGAGGAAAAGCGTATCTGAAAGTGTTCAAATGGTCACTGGTCTCGTTCTGTATTTATGGGTCAGATTTGCAGTTTAAAAAATCGTATTTAAAACCCCCAATATAAGCAATATGAAGCTAGTGAGTGGAGATACTCAGCAACTAAAATATCACAACTTAGTAAGGAACGACTGCTTTGGGACAGGTAGAATGTGACAAACCTGAACAGTTTTGGGGGCAAGATGCTGAATCGGGTCTTGTCCAAAATTTTCCTGATTCTGTTTCTCCCACCAGATACAGTGTTTGCTTTCATTTTCTTGTTGCCTTTTTCACGGGGAAACATCTGTTCCACATCTCCAGGCATATCTGGGATGGAGTAACGGTTGTTCTTCTTTTCTGCGATTTTGGGAATATGTGGTATTCCATTCTTCTCTTGTCCTATCCTGCAGAGCAGCTCCTTAAACACTGTAAGAGAAGATACAGTCATTGTGATTGCCCTTTGCACACTTAAAACTTCCCAGTGAATTCTTCTTTCCTTTCAACCCTTTTGCTTCTCACATCCATGCAGTTAAAGCGAGCCAGAGAGTTATAAACCAGGCAATACACTGCATTTAAACTTTGATTCTACACGGGTGAGTCTTTTCCCACTTAAGCTTTGCTTTTGATTACCTTGGCAGAAAGAGCAATCCCCTTAATGTTCCATAAAACAATCATTCTGAACAGCACAGTTGTCCCAGCTGCTTTTGAAATTAGCACATATCACAGCAAATTGAACAGACCTGGTCTGCTGTTTCCAGGTAGATTATAAGGAAACATCATGTTCATGGCAATCAGCTCTATGTATTTATTGACTGTGTTGTCTGCATCTTTTACATAATGGAGTGCAGATGCTTCCTCAAGGATAACTGCAAGGCAGACTGATACTCTCCAAAACTGCCTTTATTTGCTTTTAGTAATGCTACTGAACAGAAGCTGCATCAAATCTCCTATTGTATTTATCAAGGTAAGCCAGTCTATTACCAACACTGACATCCCAAAGTCCATAGAGAAGACAGTGGTTATGTTCTTTGTATTTCTTCCCACAAATAAATTAAACATAAAATGATCAAATTGGTGTATTAATTCTAAATATTTCTCTAAAGATCTTTTCAAAAATCTTCTTCAACCACTTAAGTCAGAAATCCAGGATTTTCTCTTGTAAACATGGTGATCCTGGGAGAACACAAAACCCTACAGAGGAAATTACTCACTGTCCCTGTGAGCAAAACAACCAGGACTTTCCGTATAGAAAATCCCAGTCAAATTCCTTATTTCTATCATGTAATGGAATTTCAGGCTACCAGCTTCACAGTATAGATTCAAATATAAGAACAGGAATTGCTCCTTGTCAGCACCAGGCGCTTAGCACTCAATTAAAAAGACAGGATAATAATTATCACTGTTGACGAAAGCTTCAAGACATGAATCCATTCAATTTTATCAGAGAAATCACTTGGAAATTGTAGCAGGTTGCACAAAGCTATGAGAATCCATTGACAATGTATGCTGCTTACATTTATAATACAAATGAACCATCTATCCCTGTCTCAGTTACCATTCTGCTTTATTTTATGTCATTTCACATGATTCTGGACCACCAGTCATGGTGGGGTTTTAGAATTAAAATTTGGAATAAATTTGGAATGAAATTAAATGTTTGGAATTAAAAAGCAACTGCTCAGACCTGGAAACTTTTTACCTGCACAGTGATAAAGAGAAAGTAATAACTGAAAAGAAAATCAATAGTGACTAAGGGCAGGTAACTGGGGGAAGAAAGTAAGAGAAGGAAACCATCAGGAAGTCTCAGATAAAACTACAGAGGAAGGAGCTATTTTGGGCACAGCCTCGTTCTTTCTGTAGCTATGGTTATTCTGTTGCCTGAAGGGGATTATGGAAAAAGAACAGATGATTTGACTGAGATTTTAAAGAGGTATTTATGTGTTTATATTCACACTGACAACTAAGAGCCAACATTTCTATGTTGCATCACTTTTTATATCCCCTTTCAATTTACCCTATCATTCTTACAGCCATTATAAAAACTCTGACAAAGCCCAGTTTCGTATTTTTGCTGGGTTTTGGCAAAAAATGTTTTGGTCCGGATCCCTTGGCTCTGTTTCAGCCCTATCACACAAAGGGACATTAAAGCTGCTGAAACAGTCATTTTGGACTTCTCAGGGAGTACAGAGCTGCCCATGGCTGGCTTTGTGCCACTCAACGTGCAGCCCCTGGCACATGAGAACTTCTCCAAGGAAATGCAGGCACAATGAGGGGACTTCTACACAACTTCTCACTTCTGGAGTGAGGCTGAGAAAGAAAGGTGGAATCTTAATGCACTTCTATAGCCAGAAACACTGCAGTTTTCTTCACATATACAAAAATACATCATATATAAAGTCTACTCACCAAAAATGTTTGTTTTTACAGTGATGGAGAGGTGAGTGTTGTTCCTTAAGATCTCCAGAGCTTTTACAAAGGTAATGTTCTCAAAATTCTGTCCATTTACTTCCATTATCTTTAAGAAGAAATAAAAATAGGGACTGTTAGAAGAACAACTATTTGACAGACTATAAATACAAAGGTGATAATACAGGCACAGTGAGAACTTTCTAGAAGTTAACACAGCATCTTTACCGCAGTTGTAGGATGAAAACATTCCTTGGAAAATAACTAGTGTCATCATGTCAGTGAAGTTACATCCTGTGACCAAGCCAGGACCTCCAGTTCTACCTGACAAATGCTTTACATACATTTATTTTCTATGATCATCTTGCAATTGGGAACTGCAATTGAAGCAAAACTAGTGGATTATGAACCCTGGAGCTGATATTTCATCTAAGGCTGATAGTTTTGGCTGCCCCACCCCTGGCAGTGTTCAAGGCCAGGCTGGATGGGGCTTGGAACAAGTTGTTCTAATGGAAGGTGTCTCTGCCCATGGCAGGGGGCTGGAACTGGATGAGCTTTAAGGTTCCTTCCAACCAATACCATTCCACGATTCCATGATCTTCACTTAGAGTGAACTGCCACTGCTCTATCAGTCTCAGTGAACAGGGATGACCACACAAGGTGGGAATCGATCCAACAAAACAATCTGATGATTTCAAATTAACCATATCGCAATCAGAAAGTTTCCTAAAATAACTACCATTTGGTTTCTTTTCCCATTTTGGTTTTGAAATACTTTGAAAACTATTTAATAGAAACCCACTTAACGCATGCAAACTGAAGCTGAACTGTGTCGGTCACAACAGGACTCTAGCTAGTTGTTTGCTTTCAGTAAACAGCATCATCTTCTGCTGAGAACACTATGGTTGGTTGAACAAGAGTATTTTATATGAACTTCATTCTTTTTACCTGGTCTCCACGCTTAAGCCCAGCTTCTGCTACTTTACTGCCCATTTCCACAGTCTCTACAAAAATACCAAACCCTTTGTCACTTCCTCCAAGGAGGCTGAAGAACAGAGGCGAGTCTCTAGAAGGTTTCTGCAGGGTAATTTGTCTCCACTTGGCTTTGGCAGCACAGGCAATATTCAGCAATCTGAGATGGCCTTTCATTTTCTGCAACACAAAAGACAACAACATAAAACTGAGCTCGATTTTCCTAGAAATGGAAAAACCAGTTGTGAAAAACACCCAAGTGCTAGAAAACGGAGGTTTTGATACTATGCAATCAAATCTTCCTAAATAAACCACATAAATGAGTGCCCTTTGTACATCTTTATATGGGCTTTATATCTAAATACATATTTAAGAACGACTTTATCCATATTAAAAGCAATCTATTATAGACTCCAATGTGTTAGTCACTGGCAACACACTGGCAAATGAGGGAGTGTGCTATTTGGAAGTATGACCCCCTTCTGTTTTGCTCCTACCGTATCTTCCAAGTTCTTTTCAAATTCCTCCAGGAATCGAGTCATAGCAGGATCTCCTTCAAAGTCATTAAAATGATTGTTCACCCACAGCAAGACCACTCTGGTAACCTGGAAAAAGAAAATACCAAATCATGTATATATATATATAAAATATATATGAATATATATATGTATATAAAGGCACCCATGAGTCTTCTCCTATAAACTTTAATCTTATAGATTAACATAGAGTAACATACGACAGAGTACTGCACTTGTTCACAAACAGAAGCAGAAGACATTTACAGTTGAAATCATCTCTCTTCCTTTCACTGTAGGAACAAATCTTATGCCTAATTGTCTCCACCACCCAGTACTTAATAGTGCACAATTCCATCTTCTAAGATAACTTTTCCTTATGCTGTTTATAAAATTTATCTTTTTAAAGCATCCTTATGATCCCCTTGAAGAAAGCTCTAGGAAGTAGACTTTGATAATAGAAACTTTCAGTTAAATCTTCCAGTTGCTTTCCTAAGTGCAACAGTAACTACTATTCGTTATAAGTATTTTATCCACCAACATCATACAAAGGTTAGTCTACAGAAGTTTCTCTTCTAAAAAATAAACAATTTCCTCTTTTATTTGCTCAGACAGTTTTCCTTTACTTTCCTTTTCTTAGTAGACAGTAGTGCCAAGATGAACAGCACGCAAAAGGTAAGAAGAGAAGCAGTAACCACAGTAAAAGACCCCTGACAATTTCCTACTCAAAGAAAGACAGCATTTCGATAGTCTGTTGGGTTTCCTTCAGCTCAAAGCTAGAACACATAAAACCGCTGACGAGGAATTTTACTGCCATCACATTCAACAAATTGGACAGGGATACAAGTTCCAAATTGTGAACAATTTTCATGTGTACGTGCATGGATATACAGGAGTAGAACCTGGTTCTATTTACGGAACCAGCTTTTATCAACTGCACCTGCCTTGTTTATTTTAAGTAGAGTTTGCAATAAGCTGCTCAAATAAAATGCGCTCAATACACTGAAAAGCTCTGCAGCACAACATTATGGAAGATAAGCATAACGCTGTTGTGAAAAGAGGGTACGCTCAAGAGTTCCCTGAATATCTGGTGAAAAGGGATTTCAGAGACTGGCATTTCCATTTTTAACTTAAAACAGAAAACAGTATTTATCATTCTGCAGAAGAGAAGCAGTGTCAAACCTAACTTAGGATATTACATTATACACATACAACACACTGGAGAATCCTGTCTTGATACCAGTGAAAAATTCTTTGCTTTAAAACAGTTCATATAAAATAGCTGGAGCATAATCCTAGTTTATCATCAATACAAAAGGGAATCTCTTTGGAGACATTTTCACCTGAAATACTCAACTCCCAGATTCAAACTGACCTTATCCCTGAGGCTGTCCACTGTGAACCATTCCAGGAGTTTATTCCCAACTTCCAGGGGGCTTGTTAGGAACGTTCTGTACGTTAGAAGGAAGTCTTCGATGTAGGTTGGATCCACAATCGAATGTTCTTCTATTAAGTGCATGATGAGTCGCTCAGGTGTTGCCTTAAGAAATTAAATGCAAAACATCACTGGTATCTCTCATCGCTACCGCTCCCTAGAGAGTATCTGAATGTAAAACCATATGAACATTACACTCCCTTATGACATTTTAGTTATGGCAAAGTCAAGAGAAAACAGTTAACATGTTTAAATCAAGTCTTTGTGCCGCTCTCAGCCCAAATGTTTTGCATAGGTAATACCTGAGATGAACAAACCTGAGTGTGTGTTCTACATTCAAACCAAAACTGTATTTATTTACTAACAAATAAGGGTTAAATAGATAGATGGAAAGCACAGAAAGAAATTCACCTTGATAACTATGTGTCCTTTTCTGGTTCCACTGCGATCCAGCTCCCTGTGCTCCTTTACCATCACAATTTCTCCTTCTTCCTCCACTTTGTGAGTGTTTTTTTCCACGTGGTTCAGAATCCTCCAGTAGTCTTGCTGGGCTATACACACAAACTGCCACCAGACAACATGGGTCGTTAACAAATATCCAAACCATGAATGTATCCCCATCTCTGGGCTGCTTCAACACAGTCACAAAGGCATCTAATACGAAACCTGGCCTGTTTTGCCCAACTACATCGGAAAGTTAGAATAGGAGACAAATGAAACTGGTCACCTGCTTACAACTCCAAAAGGTGGTTCAAGTGGGCTAAACATATAAAGGACAAAGCCTCTAAGAAGTGGAAATGGGTATTTTCAATTTCTCTGCTCTTACTGCATGTCAATCCCATGCACAGCATGACTGGGGTGGACTCAGCTTGTATTTCAAATTCCTGTTTCTCACATAACAGCAGCATGAAATAAATCTCAGGCACTACAGAGTGTACAACTAACTCAACATCAGCAGAGCCCCTGACCCATAACATACCAACCTCCTCTTTAATGCTCCTAGAATGAAGATCAAGATCCAAGTACTCTGCTTCCTTTTATTAAATGCTTAAGAATAGGAGATAGTTGTATAGAACTGTAATCTTACCTGACAATCATCTACTTTGGTTCTGACCACTCCATTCATGTACTGTTTGTCCAGAGAGGGAGTAATCCCAAAACTATTTCCCATACAGAGACTCTCACTCTTCCCATCAGGATAGCTGATTTCCACTGTGCCATTTAAAATAACATACCAAGAATCGAGCTGGAGGAAGTAAAAAGGAAGGTTTAAAAAGTGAAGCTAATTCAACAACTTTTAGAAGCTGTTCCAGTGCTCTTATCTCAGAAAGGCTTATTCTTGTTGTCAGCTGAGTTTTGCAACATGTCATTCACTAAAAGGGTGCACTGTACAGCAAGCAATGAAGATGACTGAAACAAGAACGCTTTTCAGTGTTCTTCATTCATTTCACAACTAATTCAGCAGGGAGGAATGCTGATGAATAGATTGCTTTTTTAATCAGTGGGCTAATTGCTACAATACATTTATACCATTTAGTGAGAATGAACACTCTTCCCCTGGGTACCCATTTGGTCACTACTAGAGATGAGAGCCTACCTACTCCTCTTGGAGGGGTGACTTGCTATGGCCATTGCAGATATCTTGATTCAAGGACAGACAAGAGATTTCAAGACAATGATTCAGAGCACCTATGCTGGGAGCCTGACCACTGACTAATTTGGGCATCCTCCTACTGAATACGTATGGAATCTGCTCCTAATACACAGGCACTAAAACAGTAAAACACAGGCAGAATCTCCCAAAGGGACGGGCTAAGGTTTAGGTATTTTGGATATAGTGAAAGAAGAATTCTCTAACTTGCAAGTGTGGAAGAGACACAACAGATTTCCCAGCCCTTCACCCCCACAAGCCCTTGCTAACACACTGCCTGTGGTGGAAGCAGCAACTTACTTCTTGTCCGTCTTCAAGTATGATGGCTCCTGCTTGCTCTACTACTTCGAATATCATCACGGAGCAAAGTTCTCTCCTCACAGACATGGTCATGTTTGCAAAGGCAGGGAGCTGATGCATAAATTCCAGTAGTTGCTCTGTTAGACAAAGGAGATACTGGTAGGAAGACTGCAAGGCGCAGGGGTTCCTTAGACACCCCACCCTCCACAGGTGGATTAAACCTCTGTTAAATGCATGTTAAAATTGCTCAGTGGTGTCCCACCTCCCATTAGTGCCGCTGGCTAAATGAGCCCAGTATGCTTTTTGTCATCAAAGACCAGAATCTGACTCCACAGTCCCTTGATTGACTTTCATGGCAGCAATCTAGCTGAAATGTAAAAGCACTTCAGCTTCAAACATTAAGAAAAATTGAAAACACCCTTATGGTACAGTAATTATAAGCTTGATAGGAGCTTGAAATCATTTTCCAGTATTTAGAGAAGTAATCTCAAGCATAGCTTAATACAAATTTTACTATTAAAACTAATGCCAATTTCTAGTCAAACATTGCAGTAAATCATTTTAATCTCAAATGTTTTGCCCTTTACAATTAAATGTATCTGTGCTGCAGTACTAGTATGTTCTCTCTGCCATTTAATAACTAATTCAACCATTTCAGGCAGTTAAAACTATCTCGCTACCTATTCCTCCCTTATATGAACCCCTACAATGACTGTAATACTTCACATTTCAAGCATCTCAAAGACTGTTCTTTAAAATACTTGAGTTTCTCAGAACAAATACTCTTTCAGATAAGAAGAGAAGAAATCATTCAATCAACTGTATCTCTCGAGCAAAGTGATTTCTGGAAGGCATCACTGTCTTGAGGATATACATTTAATGTTAACTCCCTCAACAGCTTTCAGATATGCTCTTACAGATGTTACATGATACAGTTTTACATAAAGATCTTTTTTCTCCTCACCAATATCATCATCAGTTTTATCTGCAGGCTCTTTCTCAAGGCACTCTCGTACAACATCTCGCCCTAGAAGTGGATCAGAAGTTCTGTCAATGTCTTCGTCCTCCTCTTCTTCTTCATCTTCAGAGTCTACAGGTGCTTCTGGAAGACCTGTTAAATCAACGTCTCCCATCTCACTCTCTGTAGCCTACAAAGCAAACATCCATCAGACAAAGACTTCAGTGTCTGCAGTTTAGTGATTTATGATCTTAGGTAACTAAACACAGCAAAAGAAATTCTGTGACCAAAACTCTAAAGTAGAAATTGTAACAGTTCCCTTTGTGAACAGTGAGAAAAACACGTTACACTAAAATCTACAGTCACTGGATGGTACAAACACCACCGGCATAAAGCAACACCATGCTGCGGGCACTAAAGTCACAAGCTCTGAAACAAAATTAACATACTGGGACATTTGTTCTCTGTCTTTACTTATATCCCTCCCCAACTCCAATGAACTACAGGCAATATAAACCCAACAGTATTAACTGTGTGACACTGCAAAAAGCAAAGCAGATTGAGCGGCTGAAATGAAAGGGACTTGATCTCATTTTGGTATTATAGCATGGATTTTAATCCTAGCATACAGCAAGTATGGCAGGAGGAGCATATAAAGGGAGGCAGAAGAGAGATAAGGATGACTTTTCTTTCCTCTACTGGCTGATTCTCATTTGGTAGCATTTACCCCGGTTTGCAAATTCACATAAATAAGACGTTTTTCCACAATGTGAGACCTTGTATTAGTCATGAAATAATGCAACAATTCAGTGCTACCACTGGTTACCCAATGGTGTAGATACATCTCTACTGCCATCAATAGATGGCAACAGAGGCACCACACTGAGCAGACACGCAACGCGCTGGTGGAAGAGAATGCAATACTGGTAACAAAAAGCAGAATGGCACAAGACTCGCTATAACTCCTTATGTAAAGTTTAAATGATGTAATTGCATTAAAATAACTTTGCAAACAGATGGGAGGCAAAGAAAAAAAGCAGCAGTTTTGAATTTGCAATCTCCACCGAGGAGTTTCTCCATCACTTTTTTTCAGTTGAAGCCAGCATGCAAATCACTTTTCTGTTTAAATTCAAAGAGTTGAACAACAAGATGTGCCACTGAGAAGTATGAAGCAATTACATCGAGACTGGCAGAAAAGGGAGTTTAGCTTTTTAAATGAACACGTTGACAATATTCGCTTTCACTTTAAAAGGAATCCTGGAGATTTTACCAAAACACGGAACAAACCAACACAGCAAATGCTCTGCATGTTCACAAAACCTCCAAACCAAAGCACTGGATCCCATCCACCCTGACATTGAACACTTCAGTGATGGGGCTCAGCATCTCCTCTTCTGCAGTTTAAAACTGTTGCCCCTTGTCGTGCCACAGCAGGTCCTGGTAAAAACCTTTTCTTATAAGCCCCTTAAAATACTGACAGGCTGCAATAAGGTCTCCTTGGAGCCTTGTTCCCTTTTCTCCAGGTACTAGGAACTTCCTCCTACTGCCAGACTGTGAAAGCAAAATGGAGTGCCTACAGCAGCTACAGCATCCAACTCTGGACCTGGAATGCATCTGGTTGTGTTCCATGGACTTGTGTGTGTTCAGGTTCCTCAGGTGGTCTCAAACCTGAGTTTCTGTTATCATGGGAAGGACTTGATTTTCCTAGTCCCCACATTGAGGTTCAGGGACTTGAGAGATGTGGGAAGAGTGACTACTGAGCAAAAAATTCACTGCTGAGTGCCTCAACTTCCTCCACATCATAGGTTCTTCTGCCTTTATGGAGGCAGGAGGGAGTGCATTCCCCTCCGCTTATAGAGGGAAGGGAGTGCATCTTCTCTAATCTTTTTCTGACTAATGCACCCTTTGTATCCTTCCCATCCCTTGACAAATCCAGCTCCAACCATGCCCTGCCTTCCCATCCAAATCCCACACCTGCGGGCAGTGTTCCTATCTTCCTCCCAGGATAATGTCCCTGGTCCCACACTGTGTGCATTTCCTCCTTGTGCTTCAGTTTGACCAGGAGGTCTTCCTCCAGCCATGCTGGTCTCCTGCCTTCCTTTCCTCATACAAAATAACACTCATTTTAAGTGATTCAATCACAGCAGACTGTGCTGCCTCCATCTTCCCACACGCTCCATGTTGATCAGCTAATGCCAGCCCCAGCACTTTGACAGATGAGCAGCATTACCGTCTCTGACTAGACAGAAAAATACCGGGATTTAGGTATCACTTTGGACCTTTTGAGCTTGCTTTCATTTTAATAGTTAGCCAGCAAACCTAAGAAATAAGGCTTAAATGATTTAACATCAGTATTTCTTTCAGAGGAGGGCAATGGGATATATAGGGTTAAATCTGTTTTACATTACATCACTTTACTGGCTTATGTAGCTCACATTAACAGTTCTGGAATTAAGCCCAAGTGCAAATTGTGCTTGGAGAGTCTCAGCAGCACGTGACCCACACAGCATTTTATGCAAAGACTTTTCTAGCATTTCTTCAGCTAAATAGCCACAATTTATATCAACTTCTCCAGGCAGAGCAAGACAGGCTACAGAACTAACTCCCACTTTGATAAACTCAAGCTAAGCTAACAAAACAGGCCACAGGGTCTACTGAAAAGTGATTCTTTAATATTTTCATTGTATACTGTATGTAGGAAAAGAAACCAATCTTCTCTATTCTTGATAAATGTGATCATTTGATCAAGCTATGAAATAAGAGATGATCCTCAAACCGTGTTTTAAAGATTACATGCAGATGGTTGACAAAACGTTGGCAGGTCAGGCAGTGCTGGAAAGGACAGGAAGGATTTCATTCCTAAAGCCATCTGCAGAAGTGGCTGCTCTTCCCAAGCGCGATGCCCCAGCTGTTTCCATTATCAAATATCAAAATCAGCCTTAACAGAAACCTTTATGAATCACTAATGTACAGACTGAAAGCAGAAGCTGCAATCCCCAAACCCTACACAAACATGGATTTTCAGGATTGGGAATATATGGCAAGAGTATCTATAGAGAAAACTGCCGGAACAGCCTCAAATGGTGCATGTCAGGGGGATCACCTGGGAATTTAGCACCAGATCATGGTCAAAATACTTATTTGCTATCTTAAAATACATTATTACTCTATGTAATACTGCAGATTTTGCCAGTTAACATGAATCAGCTCTGTTTGCCCAACGTCCATTGTGGCAAGGTCCCATCCACTGGCCTACGCTTCGAAGCTAAGGACATAAGAATAACCCCCTGTAATGTTGTAGTGACAGTGATACGTATGCCACTATGATGTGGGTCAGAAACATACACTGACACCACTTAAAAGATTTCCTGTAATAACTCCATATGATAACATATTTAATGCTTGTGACTCCTGATGCAACCTATTAAGAACAAGGGATTTTTTCCCCTTCCCTCATGTCAATTGTGTCAGGAGAAAAAAGCCCAAGCCTTTTTTCAGGATTGACAGAAAAACACTCAAGTAAGGCCCACTCCCATATGCATATTTTATAGATAATCCATTTTAATATCCAAACCTTAACCACAACTGGAATTACTACTGGGCAATAATGCTGCTGCCCACAAATAGCATATCCTGCCAAAGTGATAAATGAGAGATCGAAAAGAAAGAGAAAGAGAGAAGCTTTAAGTACATCACTGACAGAACTAACCAGATAAGAAACAATTGGCTGCTCATTAAGAGAACAGCTTTGCAAGCTGTCGATACAGAGAACTAATTCATACAAGTAGAGTGAGACCCTACTCTACTGGAGTCTAGTCCTACTACATCTGGAGAGATGATCTGGATTACCTGCTGTCCTGGCCTGTCCCAGGAAAAGGAAAAAGAAAGATGCTTTCATCCTGCAATACCTGCTGAATTGATACTTACTACAGGTCAAAGCAGCTGAGGAATAAATCCCTCATTTCAACTTCTGTAAGCATAACCATGGAGCTTCCCCTGCTTCTGTGGTTCTGAAGCTAAGCAATGTCAGAAATGGGTTGAATGAAAAAATAATAGTAATAAAAACCCACTTTGAGTAAATTAAAGTTGTTTTAAAACCTGTAAGGGAGAACTTTATTCTCTCTGCTAAAATAAAAGCCTTCAGTACAACAGAGAAACAACTGCTCTGCAGTATTCCAAGGAAGTTGGACTTTGCAATAGACACATTTGGGCATTTTACTACAAACACACTGCAAGCTCCAACAGGGAGCAGTAACGGTACAGGAGAAGGGAGAAAAATATCTTTATAAATGTATGTTCCTGTGTTTCTGCAGTGAACTGAGGGTCTCATACAATGTGCTCATAGGCAGGACTCCTTTTCTGCTGATCTCACCTCAAGCTTTATGTTCATTGCTTCCTGTTCAACATCCTGGACTGAGAGGCAGCTGGAATAAGTGAAACCTCATTTCAACACTGTCAATGAATCCAGTGCACACAGAGGAACGGAAACCCCTTCCAGTGTTCATAAAAAATTGCTTTGCTCTTTGCTTGTACCACTCTAATTGTGTTTTCCTATTCTGGAATTACGTTTGCACTACTTACTGTAAAAATTAATGTTAAAGATACCATTAATTCAAAAGGTCATTTCAAGGCTACATTAATCACAATTACTCAAAAACGCTTTTCTCTCTGCTGACATTAATGACACTCCTAGAGAGTTTGGCATGTTACAGATATGAAGCTGACTGTAAAAGCAGAAGCAAACCATCATTTTCCAAATACTTCTATGAAAAGCTCTATTTTAATGCACCAAAAATGCTTTCAGCTACTGAGCCAACACGTTTAATCAAAATGTACGTTTATTCCGTATCAAAGAGACTCTCTGCTTTCATAATACCATGATGAATATTGGGGAAAACACTTCTCTTTCTGATTTCAAAATCTGTCTATATTGATGTGTCACAATATAACGCTGCGTTAAATACTGTGCCATGACTTTATCGCAGTGTCTACCCATGCGCTTCTAACTGTGTGACAGACACTAAGAGGCTTCTCCAAAACTGTTATAGCTACTGCAGTAAAGTCCATAAAATACCTTTTAACAGGTTACAATTTGCACATTTGGCATGCAGGAACCAGATAGGAAAAAATCAGTAAAAAAAGGGGTTAAAAAACCAACAGAGGGTTGGTTTATTAACAATCTGCAGTCATTTTCATATTATTAATCATTCCTTAGGGTACAAAACTACATTTCATCACCATTTATTTGCTACAGTGCATATAAATATGTTACTCCATTATTTCTTTATTTATATAAATCTCATTTGTTTAGCAATTATGTTCTTCTGGCATCTTCTGAAGAGTAGCCATAAAGCATTTCAAACGCAAGGAAAGAGTCATCATAGAGGATTCACTCATTCCTAGAATGATAGTTTTGTTATCAATAATATATTTTAAGTGCTTTTCACTTAGAGCGGCCTCTCCAAACTCATCAGGTAGACAGGGAGGCAGACGATGGTCAGGAAGACTGTCCATCAGCATCCTGATATATGAGATGCTAAGGTACAATACACAGACTAGTTCTGGTGATTCCAGTTAATTAAATCAATTCTGTTGACTCAGAAAATTAATAAATAAATAAATCAAGAGACAGAGCAACATCTTCCAGCACCATCAGAGAATTCACAGAGCACTGTGAAGACTCTCTCAGGGATTCTAGCTACTCCTGACCTAGCTGGCAGCAAGGAAATCTAAAGAAGTTGTAAGGTAATAGATTAAATAGGACAAAAATGCTTACAGACACTTTGTATTCAAAGAGGATTTTGGCTTTTAATGCCTTAGTTTTAAAGTTACCTAGCAATACTCTGCTGTAGATAGATATAACACTAAATTATTTCATCAGTAGTACCCGGCTAGCACCAATGAAAGGCAATGGGCATCTAAAGTCAAGATACATCCACATCATGCTCAACAGTTGCTTGAGCATCATGTGGAGTACTCTCCTGCAAGAGTAGCAACACTAGAATTTCTACAGTCAATCAGGGCAGAGAGTGTGTTTATTACCACACTCTGGCTTGCAGAACAGAACATCTGTTATTAACAATAATACAAATCATCAAGGAAGGTATCTGAAACACAAGAATGATTTAATGAAATTTGTTCCACTTCAGAAAGAAGGAAGATGATCCTGTTGATCATGAAATGGGACTTTTAAAAGCCACAGCACAACTGGGGCTTATAAAGATGTGAAAAGCAGTAACAATAGCTTTACAAGGAATTTAGTTCACTTTTGTGTGGCTGTGGAGGTTGCAAGTCACACAAGCAACACAGGGATGTGCAGAAGCATCTAGAGGTCAAGCCTTGGATAAAGGGCCAATGGTTTTGTTGTTGGAATGTTTAACATCAAGGAAGGAAAAATACAACACAAATGCAGTTTTACCTGATAAATATCAGATAGGCTGCTGCTCCCAGAATCACTGGCAATGCTACATCCCGACTGGCTTGAAGGGACATGCGTCACCTGAGGATGAGGATTGTCGGTAAGATGCATCTTGGTGAGATCTGCTGGAAGCTGTAAATAACATGGAATTGGGGAAAGAAAGGAAAACAAGAAGTGTAAGTTTGATTTGAAAACAAAGGTATTTGTAAAACTTTTGTTACAGATTTGAATATCCATCTGTAACTTAGCTTTCTCTGAAAAGGTATGACAAATTAGACTAAGCTTTACTAATCACAGAGTGGTTTGGGTTGGAAGAGACCTTAAAGCTCCTCCAGCTCCAACCCCTGCCACGGGCAGGGACCCCTTCCACTGGAGC
>JBCJKH010064240.1:41509-69535 GCA_039877255.1 Loriculus beryllinus
CTGGGCACCCTGTGCCAGCGCCTCAGCACCCTCCCAGGGAAGAGCTTCTGCCTAAGAGCTCAGCTCAGTCTCCCCTCTAGTACTTTAAAACCATTCCCCTTGTCCTAAATGAAAGACTACAGAACTTCTTCACTATCCTACTATTTACTTTATTCTAGTTTTGCGTATATTTTACTTACAAAACAAAAGTGTAAGATACCCACCCTGTAAATTACGATCTATTTCACATGAAACTGAGAAAAGACAAAGTCTGAAAAGCAAGAGATTGCTAAACTCTCACACAATCCCATTAAAAATAACACATCCAAGCAGCAGGCATAGAAAAGTGAACTGATCCAAGTACAAAGGAAATGCAGCACTTTGAAGCCTATGTTTAGCCATCCAAAAAACAGGCTGAAAAATCTATTTTGGGGATTTGAGAACAGCAGAAAGGTCAAAACACTCAGCTGACAAAATCCAATCCAGTGGCCAAAAGATACATTCACTATCTGTCAGCACACAAAGTACGAGGTGACGTACACCGAGAGGTGACGTAAACCGAGAGGTGACCTCTCCAACAGCAATGAGATGTGTAAAAGTGAAGAAGGAAAGCTGAGATTTAATTCTGCTCCAGAGCACAGGCTGGCTTCAGATATATTCATCTGAATATGTCCACGCATTTTTGGGCCACATATGGAAATGGTACGGACACATATGGGCACAGGGCAGCAAGTGTTATATTATCTCGCTTAAAGCCTGCAGAGATTCGGATGTACTTTTGCTGGCGACATCTCTGTGCTGATGGAGGTGGCTCTTCCAGCTCGTCCCCGTCACAGTGTCTGGTGGCCCCGTGCTGCAGGGTGACACTGCTCCTCTGCTCCCAAGGGTTCACACGTCAGCCAGCTCCTTTGCAAACACACTGCAACGCTATCGGCCACGCGGCAAGATAGAGGCACGCACGAGCAAGGTCAGTGCGTCATTTGCCAGGAGGATGACATCCAGCACAGCCCAGTAGCTGCTAGCAAGTTGCTAGGCAGGGCTGCTGGCAGCCCCTGACACACTGGAGGTCACTGCAGCTGAAAAATCCCAGAGCTTTAGTAAATTATGGAACAAATCAACCCATGTGGATTCATCACCCCCGCCTTAACAAGAGCATGGATTTGCTGCAATCTCCCCAGCCTGCTCCCATCTTCACCATCTCCCTACCCCAAAAACCGGCTCCGAGTTCAGCTTCAATCAGATTTCCTTCCATCCCTGAGCCAGTGCCACTGTGATAACACAGACACAAGGAAATTAAATCTAGGCTCCCTGCTATCCAGATCCTCAGACCTTCAGAATAACTCCAAGAACCAAGTAGGACCAAGAGAGAACTGATCCTATGGGATCTCCCAGGACAAGAAGGGCAGGTGCCTCTCTCTACCAAAAACTGGCACTACCAAAGCCTGTTCTGGCTCAAAGATGCTTTTGCTCCCAAAGAACTGTTCTAATCAATTCATTAATCACTTTCAATTGATCTTCATTCTCCCTCCCAGCACTCCCCTTCATTTCTATCACCTATACAGCACACGGGCATGTAAAACACTGCTGCTGGAGTCTGCAATATATTCTTGTAAAAAACATTTAATGCAGGTTGGATGCAAGGAAACACCACAATCTCTCTTGAAATTTGAGAGAGAGATAAGGTTTATTTGAGACAAGTGACCTTTAAAGTGCTGCTTGCCACTCGACTCCATCTCCCCAAATAAATCACAGCTTCTGTCATTTGTATGCCACTTTTATTACCCAAACTGATTGTTCTTTCTTTCAGAGCTCACTAAGCACCAATACATGAGTAGGGTGTTTCTGTAACAACATAACAGCGGATGCGGGAAAGATGCGCTGGATGTGGTGGTGAACTTGCTGAAAGGGGCCTAAAATTGGCTTAATATTGGTAAATAATGTTCACTTTCTATTCAACTATTATTTTGTTTGTGGCAGAAACTTAAAATCTGTTGTTACAATTGCATCCATACCTTGAAAAATTAAATGTTGGGAAACAAGTTCAAAATCACAATGTTCACCTGTGTCCACCTTAGAGGCTTTCAGACACAGGTTTATGAATCTGCCTTATCTTCTAGCTAGTTGTGTGCCCCAGCAGCCACAGACAGGAAAACCCCAAACAGCCATGAAATTCTGGTAAACACTCAACACAGAAATAAACTATTTACTTGTCATTTTAAACTGTAACTTCTACACATCATTTCTGAACCACATTTCACTTGATCTCACCTGAAACTATCCAATTTTCAAGCCACCCCACCTGAGATGTCTGATAACTGAAGATGCAGGCAGGACAAGAATTGCCTTTGCTACTGGGACACGAGTGTGAACAGAGATTTCCCAGCTAACCCTGATTTTCTAAATGAATACTTAATTTAGCCTCACAGTAGTATTTCTATCTATACCTATGGCAACACATGCTGTACAAGAAGTGATTTGCCAACTTCTTCCATATCGTATTCCATAATTCTGAAGTTAATTGGAGTATAAATTCCAATACATGGTGTATCTCACACGCTAACAGACCACTTCTACAGGCCCAAGTAGAGTGCGTCTGCAGTGATATTTACTTCCTACGTAAACCCCATTTACTCTCAGCAGTGAAATCACACAGAGTACTTGGGAATTCAATTAAAAGCTAATTTTGGCATAACAGGTTTTTAGGATCGTAATGCCCTGTCCAACAGAGCAAATTATGTGAGATTTGATGAGATGACCAACTCTTGAATCAACTCTTTTTGAGAAGCACACTAAAAGTGATTGTTAGCTGGAGGACAACTTCCCTTTATGTGCTCCCCAGGAAGGTTTTGCCACAAGTTAAGGCTATAGAAAAATCACTGCACAGTTTATAGGGAGAGAAAAGGAACCACAGAAGTCATAAGCGAATTAATGCCATGGAGAGAGAGTCGCGAGAGCTTTGTCTTTCTATTCCTCATTCCTTCCAGGGAAAGGAATGAGAAGAACTTCATCAGCAGAGGGAATATTCTCTTCATGCTTTACTTCCTAGATGATTTAGTTTTGGATTTACCAATGTCCCTATGGAAAAGCCACATCTGTGCCTTTTTGCCACAAGTTTTGAAGGCAAGTATCAGCACTTCCTGGTACAGTTTGAATAACCAAAAACCCACATGCTGAAAAGATACAGACAACATGAATCTGCAAAATAGTCTTGACAGATGGACACAAGACCTACGAATTATCTTTTTGCACATGTAAAAGAAGCTTCACCATTGTGATTTAACCTGCAACAAATGGCATGTTTAATAAACACATTCAGAAACATCCTGCAATGAGGGCAGCAGCCAAAGGACTCATCATCAAAAGCCAAATTACTACTGGAAGCACAGTCCACATAGCTCTCCTGGTGTATACTGTCCATTACAAATCCAAATTAATGGACGGAAAATGGGCAATAAAGAAGCAGAAGTTTCACCTCATTCTTTATTTGATACTCCTTGATAGCAAAGTTTTCCACCAGTTTTCCTAGGTCCCTGTAAGGATGTTCACAACCAATCAATGCAGTCTGGACACAGGAAAAGCATCGGCCTCTGCGGGAACAGCTTGTCCTTTTATAGGCTGTATAAGCAGATTTTCTGTCCTTGGTTTTACAGATTGTCAGTAACCTTATACCTTATTTGCTTTTCTGAAGCTCCCTGAAATGTTGCCAGCAAGAGCAATATTCAGAAACACCACTGGGTTTCTTTCCATGAAGCACTCGTACGACTGCTGTGTCACCATAAAACCCACCACACGCTGCTACACCAACCAACCCTCTCACCCCTAAAGCCAGCTCTCATCTCCGAGCCCAACTATCCCACTTTTGAGGCACGTGTATCTATTATTTTGTTTATTGCTTGAGGTTTTCCATTAAGAGCTTTTCACTGGTTTAAGCTTGAACCCATTAACACACCCTTGGGGAGTGAACTGTGATGGCACTTGGGAACCTCTGAGCTTTAGGAAATGGTCCTGTCTCAGTCTCCCTTGCACCCAAGTGGTTTAAGGGCAGCAATTTTCCTCTCCCAGACAATACAGAAAGTCTAGACTGTAACAAAGAGCCAGTTAAAAAAACCATGTTTGCCTTCAGCTTTAAAAATGGAATTATACTGCCCAACTAAAAAGACTGATTGATCATAGGGCTTAAAGTCATAGAACTCTCCTCATCAGTGACTATATCCCTCCATTCCCTTTACATGCCATTTTTTTCTTTCTGATATCCCTGAATCCACAATTCCTTACCCAGACATGGGAAGCTGAATTATATGGAGGGTTCAGAGATGATGAGCGTTTTTCTGCTTAAGTCACAAGGTTCCAAACCCCTACCACAGCAGAGGAAGTTTTGCCTGAGGAGCTGGAGGGTGGGATGAGTTTCCTACATGGCTCTTTCATGGACACCTTATTTCAAGACATTGGCAAGCACACAAATGCACTGCACCATAGCAGTCCTGGCCTTTTGGAGCCCATCCCAGGCAGCATGCCCGAAGTGGACAGGACACCGCTGGCTCTACTTCCACATCCTTTTCCTTCCACTGGCATTACAGCATCCAGCTGTTTGGACGGTCTCACTATGGGCCTGAGTGTCCGTCATCAGCTTGCGCATTTTCACAACACAACTGATTTCTTTAATTAGCTCTATCTTTCCTTTCCTCACCCCACTGGAACCACAGCAGCGATGCTCACTCCCCAACACAGTCAGTCTCTCACCAAGCAGACCTTTCTGCATCCCAGTTGCTGCTCTCATCCATCCCACTCATTTCCACCTAAGACAAAACAATGAAAAGAAAACCCTCCACCTCTCCGATGTTTTTCCTTGGCATCAGGAAGGGAATTGTTTTAATCATCTCTCATACCCTGCCAGCAAAATAATGAGAAACCACCAAAACCAACTGGAGTTCTCTGAAGTCATTTTGCTGAATTTTCATTAGCCTTTTTTCCCAAGGATTGATAAAAATTTACTCTGGTTTACGTTCCCCTTTCACATTCTGCTCCAGTTTAAAATACACTTAGAGCTGCGTTAATGGGAGAGGAGAAAGTTGCTCCTCTGAGATACAGAAAAAGGCCACTTTGGTATCCACTGAGAGGGTAAGACAAGCCCAGCTGAATTAGCGATGCTGACATCAGTCCTCAGCTAACTTAATGCAAACAAACCCATTTCCTCCTTCAAGACCACAGATGTTCCACCAGTGGCACAAAAGATTTCTTCAGATTTTTAAAGAGCAGCAAAGATGTCTTTTTGTTTTGAAAGCCAACTGATGGATCAGCTGTTTTCCCATCAGAATCAGACAAAATCCTGGAGCCTTCAACAACATAATGCAAACAAAACCGGTGCCCCTCCAATTATACCAACTTCAGATCATTTTCCTTTCTAAAACATACAAAAGATGGGCTCGCTGACAATATTTATGTCAAAACTTGTTTCAATTCATTAGCTACAGTACATACACACTCCAGTCATTATCAGTACTACAGACACGAAGCTCAACAAATTAATGACCAAGTTGATACCATTCACAACAGCCTCACAGTGCCCTGAAAACCCTTGGAGCCTTCTTAAAATAACCCCAGGCTTACAAAAAACCCCAAAGCAAACCAACCAAAACTGAACAAAAAAACATCTAAAGAATTAAAAACCCCCAGAGGCTTTTCTATGCCTCTGGCAGCCAAGAGCTTCTTGGTCTTCACAGCTCCTACAGCGCGGAGAAAATAAAATCCTCTCAAGTATTACGTTTCCTTAGTTACAATAAGGTGACATGAGGACAAAATCTCCAACTAAATTCTGGTGTCGCCTTAAACCACGCCTGCAATGCAATTTTAATTTGGTTTTCGTATGTCTAAATTATAGATTACTGCTATGCTATGCCTATGCCTTAACTCACGATAACGCTACGAGTCTGACACGCAAACATCTTGGCTTTGGAGAAGAAGGGTAGGGGCATTGAAAATTCACCTGCAAAAAGACATGCCAGTATTGATGGGAGCTCGTAATTCTGGGAATATCCAACATGGAAACCCTAAGTTGCCCCTTTTTTGCTTTACAACCATCAGCTAATACAGAGCAACAGCGGAAAGTGTCCCTGCCCATGGCAGGGGGTTGGCACTGAGTGAGCTCTAAGGTCCTTTCCATCACAAACCAGTCTGGGATTCTATGACTTCTGGTCCATTCCTAGCATAACACTTTTAACGCGTCAAGAATTGCGCTTTGTTGTTATGAAAATGCAACAAGAATGTTTGAATAGGCTTATCTACAATGGCAGATTTCAGATTCCACTGAAAACTAATACAGTGCAAGACTAAAAAGAGCCTTGTCTAAATAACTGCGGTAGAAAACAAACGGTGGCAGCAGCAAGTGCTGCTGTGACTTGTAGAACTTCAGCTCCTTACAGAAGCCATTACAACTCCAGCACCACGCAGGCAGCAGCAGTGTGACATGCGGGGAGCTCTCTCTCATCCTGAGACAGGTCTGCAGGGCACAGATATTCCAAACCTGCACCGCGTTTCATCTCAGCTGAATAATTTATAACCCCTTATATACACTGATAGGTAAAATGCAGCGGTGATGATGGTTCCTCTTCACACATCCTCAGGCTGCTACAACCTCACTTCACTGGAATGACACGCAAGTGGCAATAGGCTCTTGGATGCAGCTCACAGGGCTGTGAGGATGCATGGACACGAATGCTGTGAGCAACACGCTCCCTTCCAGCTCAAACCTGTATAATGGGGACCTCAGGTCCATGCAAAAAAGCCAAAG
The DNA here is from genome assembly GCA_039877255.1 of Loriculus beryllinus. Classification (NCBI taxonomy): domain Eukaryota; kingdom Metazoa; phylum Chordata; class Aves; order Psittaciformes; family Psittacidae; genus Loriculus; species Loriculus beryllinus. The sequence continues at coordinate 48,276 of JBCJKH010064240.1, forward strand.
GAACACTGATCTTCCATCTATGTTTTCTTTCTGTATTCAGAAAGAAATGCATTCGTGGAAGTGAGAGGAGCAAAACAGGGTGGTTCTGAACTGGGCTGTAGCTGTGAGCAGAACTGTAACTAAGCAGGTTTAAAACAAACAAAGTCTGGGAGGAACTCAAGGAACTCAAGATAGGTGGTTATTTGCATATCAAGAGCCAATCTCTGATAAAAACAATACTTCAGGAAAAGGCTTTTTCTGTTGAAAACCAGTATGATGTGTACTTGCATTTAACTTAACATACACCGGAGTACAAGAAAATCCAGCTTTTCCAGAGTAAATGGCCACACAGTTCATATAAAGCCATTTTTATCTTAAACAATCAAGCAAAAAGTGCATTTTAAAAGTTTTATGGAAGTTGGTTTAGAAAAGAGTTTAACCTTTAATTAAGTGTAAGGAAAAAATCATCATCAATCCAAGCACTCACTCTTCAAATGCTGAGGGATCAGGGTACTGAGGAACAAGAGGCATTGCTCCTAAAAACCAGTGCGATCGAGAAACAATGCAATCCTGTGCAGGGCATAGAGGAGGAAAGATTAGAAAATATGGAATAGGAGAGTTCATAAATACTCTTGAGGAGCTGGCTGAAACTCCTAAAGCTCTGTAGAGGGTTAAACCATGCAACTGAAGCTCATAGGTGGGAAAAGAACCACCAGGAACCAGAAGAGAGGAGCTCACGGGGTAATCGCCCGCTGCCCGTGTCTCTGCATGGACTTGAACACTTGGGTTGAGGAGCACCCGCAGGTTCTGCTCCAGATGACAACGGGATGCTGGGCTGGAAGCCACAGGTATGAACAAGGAAAGGCTGAAGAGAGAGGGAAGGCCAAGAGGACAACAAAGACGTCGCCAAAATTGACTGAGAAACTAATCAGTTAATTCTATTTGTACTGAAAACATTTAAAATTCATCCTACCAGGGCTACTTTCCACCTAAGTGCATTAGCAAAGACAAGGATGACACAGAATCAAATCAAGGACACACTATCCAAGCTCTGCTTTTCTTCTGAGGAGCTGAAAATAATCCTTAACTGCATGAAGGCTTCAACTCAGGATCTTGGAGATCAAATCGATGCCCTTCGGAATCAGATGATGTTACACTGATTTTGCTTACAGATAACTAAAACCTGCATCACAAGCCTGTGACAAGGGAGCAGGAATAGGAATGGGACTGAAAAATGACTCCAAGTCTTCTGCTCTAACCCAAACAAACTTTCACAGAGCAAATGCATCTTGTTATCATGCTTCGCATTATTAGATTTTCTCTAAAGAACAGAAAGAAGAACGCCACTAAAGCCTACAGGAAATAAATTACTGTCTACTGTCATAAGACAAGTTTAACATGCACCTGGGATCTTGAATGAAACTGTTTCCTTCAGGAAAAAAACATTTTAGAAGCTTAGATGTTAATTCAAAACCCCTTATTTTCTATAAAAAGCACATTATCTCAAAAAGCATCCCTTTTTAAATATCCCCTGTAGATCCATTATCCAATCACTCCCTATTTTCCCCATCAGGCCCTCCTGCTACACAAACAGGGTAGCTGTGTATGCAGTCTGGGCTTGGAAAACTGTTAGGCTGTGTATAAAATTTCTATTACAGAAGAACCATATACATCTGAATCGTTAAGTTTAGAGCTCTTTTTCCAATGACTTCATAATGCATCTATGGTTAAGAATCTAATACCACAAAGTGCATTACAGATAATTTAACAGACACTGAGAAAGTTATGAACAGAATTCCAAAGATGATCGGCACCTTGCTGAGATACATTTGAATTATTTATATTTTCTGCTTTAAAATACTGCACTGGAATCAGAAGAATTTAATGTAAACTGAATGCTTCTTGTCCTGGTGACTACAACCAGCCTGTGGAAGCAGATCTCCACCAGTCTGATGCAAAGATCCTTCACCTTGCTTCATTTTACTCCAGAGTCACAGTGGTTTGACAGCTGGGACTGCTTTGATTGCTATTTGTCACAATCCTTGCTACTTATCATACTCACTATGTTTGCTTTAAGCTGCCTGCATCTATTCATCGCATCTCTCAAAGTTAAGCATTCCAGAAGGCGTACGGTCTCTGGGGCAGAGACCATTCTGACGTGCCATTCTGTCCCTGCACTGGTACCTCCAGGTAAAACTGATGGAGGAACGACCATCGTCTCCCTGCAAAGGAGACGGTGTGACCTCTCCTGGATGTGTTTCCAAGTATCAGCACAGCTCTGAGCAACGCTGTTGACCTCTACAAGAACCTGTCTGAAAGGGCTGAAAGGTTCATACACAACGCTCACACCTCTCCCAGCTTATCCTTCTTTTAGTAGCTCTTTAGGAAGGAAAATAGATTGCACTGATTACTGAAGTCTACTCTGTCCCTTTTGCTTTTGGAAGCCAAAAGCAACGGAATCTCTGGGAGATGTGTGCACAATGCAACCCAGTGCAGACACCCCTTCTACTCAGGGAACATCTTCCAGAGCTCTTAAAGCTGCTTCTCCTGCAGGTCACTTCACAGCCACACAAATCAGCCTCCTCAGGTCAAGGTTAACCTTCAGCAGTACTTCCATTTAGATACCTTGATCAAAGCTTACCTGTCTGATTAGTCATATGAAACATGACTTCATTTTGCTCGGACTGAACTGATGTATCATTACACCATCATGCTCAGAACAACTCTAATTACAACTGAGTCAAGAGCCCATTTTCAGACAACTGTCCCATACCAGTTTAAAGGCAACTAATGAAAACAGTTCTGGGACAAGTATCTACAGAGAAGTATGAAATTGTTAATTTAAGCACTGAGAAAGCAAATGATAAATCAGATGTTCACTGCTCTGTGGCAAGAAACAGTTTGAGTTTCAAAACAGTACCATAAATGCCTGACATTTTCAAGTTAGAAGTTACGAAGTTGCACATTTAGAAATCTGACATCAGTTACTTTGCTATGATATGTATTATTATAAGAACCCGTCAGAAATGTATCTGTGGTACAAAGCTCAGATCAAACCAAATGGAACAAACTCAGACATAGCTCATCTCATCATCAACGTGTTTAATACTTCGCACAGTTCTCCTCGGCACTGCAGAACACCATGAAATGCTCAGTTTAAAAGTTTATGGGGGGGTGGAGAGAGCTTTGGGGTCTTTGTGAGTTTTGCAGAAGGGACTACAGGTGCTTTTGGAGTTTTAAAGACAAAGAACTTTTAGGTACAGATTTGAATGGAAAACCCAGTTACAACAATTTTCATCAGCCATTAAAAAAAGGAAAGAAAAACCAAGCTTTCCCATCCCCAATATTTATACCATTATATCTATGAACAGTAAATGGGTGAATTAATGGATTGGCTGGCATGGCAGCAATCCACTGGGTACCATCCCCAGAGCTGACAAAGGGGGGCACAAACCTTTACCATATTTTACATCATTACTTTACCAAGCCCCATTTGAGCACAGGGTTTCTCACTTGGGCCCAAACCCTAGGGAAGGAGCAAGCTCAGCTGAAGCACCAACGTGACTAAGCATTCCCATTTTTTAAGCAATGAGACTTTCAGACCTCCTTAATAAAGGTGGTGCGGTTAAGCCGAGCTTAAGCAAACTCATCCTTTCATATGTAATGTCTACAGAGCAGAAAGGGAAGACAGCAGAAGAGTCTACTTGAGACACGATGATGATACAATCAGGCCAACCTCTGCCAGCAGGAACTCCAAGGTGAGGAACTGCAATCAACTGCAACCAACCACGAAGCCAACCTACTCCTTAAGGCAGTTGAGCACCAGCAGCTCCTTCACCGGATGATGGGGTGGACTCAGCACACATGAAACAGCCAAAATTCACCAACACGTAAGCCTGCACACTCACACATTGACTTTGGCAACTGCACATGGAAACCCTAAAGCCTGGCACTTTAACCCTTATGCACTGTGAGCTTCCATTTACTGATCAGACATAACCCAACAGGGAGAACCATCCTGCACAGAGACTCTGCACACCCAGCTCTGTCCCTCGACATCCCGTGTCACTTAGGCTCTAAACTTTTTTGGGACCAAAGAACAAATTTCTTGCTCCAAAGTCAATGCCGCATCTCGTGATGTCAAGAGCACAGGGATTTTGCCCACCGCTTTCAGCCCCTGCTGGCTTCACATGCAAGGAAGTTGCACAATCTTTATTCTTGCCTGCATAAACTGCAATATAAATACAAAAGAGCAATAAATAATACAGAATACACGCCTGGCCTCCGGTTTGAAAGCCAATTCCCACGTCTTAGGTGCCTGCCTCTTAGCAGCAGCATTAATAAAATACCAGCAACTCAGCTGATTTCCTGACCGAGCAAACCAAATAGTGAGAGTCTGACAAACAGTTTTTAAAAGCTTTTATCTCAATAGGTGACTTTGCCCGAATGTTCTAGATTTCATTACCTCCTTTAAGAGGAACACCCTTCTTCCCTCCCCAGTCTCACAAAAACACCTCATCTTCAGACATACACAATTACTTGTGTCCTTTAAAGCTAATTGCAATTACATAGTTCAGCTAAATAGTTAACCAATTCCACAGTGCTGCACAAAGGGAACAAGCAGGGCAGCTTCACACAGCTTCGGAATTAGAACACCAGTGGGTTTGCACAGCAATATTTCCAAGTTAGCAAAAATCAAGCAGTCATAAAAACGCCACGCTTCAGTAACACTTGCTTCATATTTCTAGGCTAAAAAGCAAGCTTTAGACATTTCATAAGGAAACAGCTTTTTTTTTCATGATTCCTGTTCATTTGTAAGCTACTGGTACCTAAAACAAGCCCCAAGATTTCAAGGTCCCCCCTTTCTGTTTGGAAAGGATGCCACAAGAAGAGCCCATGCAGAGTCTGGCATCTCAAACCCCCGCGTGCTGCTCGGAGGAGAAGGGAACATTCAAACAGCACCACGGTTGTCAATACATGGCAGAGGAATGCAGCACAGACAAAATCTTACTTACTTTGGAGGCCCACGGTTGCAGGCAGTTGGCGTAACATCGAACAAGAAAAGCCATTTCTTAGGCTGGGGAGGGGGAAAAAGTTTCCTTCCTCAAATAAAAGCCACAGAAGGAAAATATTGAGCAAAATCCCTTCTGAATCCTCTGTAACAATCATAAACCAAAGCAGCAAATATACATGTATGCAACTTCTCAGGCTTGATTTTCACACTGAATTCGATTACAGCTTCCACTATAGCTGAGGAGTTTTCAGTATCGCAGTGAGTTAGCAGCAGCAGCAATCCCTATGAAAATGTTCCAGTTATAACAAGCACATGAAATCAAAATGTTTCCTGGCTTTTCAAATACAAATAGCCAGCCGTTCCCCCAGGCAAGAGGTATGCACCCAAAAAGTGCTGATAAAATGGAATTAATGCTGAAATGGATTAGAACTGCAGGTTAAAGCAACAATGCATTAAAAGGTAAGATACGAATTCTTTAAATTCCCTTTCTTCTCTTCACTCAAATGCATTGACAAGTGGCTTATCTTCAGGTCCACTTTTCGGGAACTTCACATTCATATTGTAGCTGAAATCCTGCACGGGTTCTTCAGCATCTCAGGCGATCCAGGAATCCCACACCCTGGACATTAAAGTTTCTTCTTTATACTCTTGTCCATCATAAGTGCAAAAATTCAGTTAGTGTCCAGATTGTAGCTCCAATATTTATGCTCTAACAGGTTTGCTCTGTGGAATGTATTAAAGCCTCTGCAATACAAACCCTTTTCTCTTTTGCCCTCCCCCCCCCCTTCCTCCTCTTGTTTTAATGCAGTTTACAACTCTGCAGTGTTGCTCAGTATTCTAATGCATCAGTCGGACCCCACGGTTAATCCACGCCTAGCTTTTCCAATTAAAACATCTCTGTAACGCACAACAAAACAGTACATCCATGGCTACAGCAAGCCTGACTGCTGGAGTCCTAATTCCTACTATCTTTGCTTGCTTCTCAGCAGCTCCCTCAGGAGAAGCTCCCATCGATTGGATGCTCCGCAGCAAGATGAAATATCTAATAAGGAGGAAAGAGAGTGGGAGGGGAACGGAGCTAAAAGGATGACATCACCTGTATAGAAAGCCTTTAGAAACTGCATTAGATCAATTGGCTACTGGAGCTGCAGATGCAGCCAACAGAGCATCTTTATTGACCTGATATAAACACACAGATCGGTACAGCAACTGCTCAGCAAACCCCCCTGCATTGCATTTTATATCCTTTTATGATCTATTCATGCATATGCTGGAACTCTCAATATGTTTCTTTCTCTAAATCATTTTTTTAAATGAACCTCATGCATCTATTAACACTTTCCACAGTATTTATGTGGATTATTCTTCATCTCTGCCTCCAGATTTAGAAATAAGTACAACAAATACCTGCAGCCGTTCGCATGCATGCACATACAGATACACCCAGCATCAGCTCACGACAAAACAATTCCTGCTTTCATGTATGTATGTCACACCACAGGCTCAAGGTTTTTAGCTCATCCTATACACTCACGAGGAGATTTCTGTCTGGAATGAGAAGTAAATTTCTTATTGGAAGGTGACATTTATAATTCTCATCATTTTAATGGTTTTGAAGCCACATTAAAAGTTTCGGTGGGTTGGTTGGGCTTTTTTTTTCCCCTCAGTTAATTCTTTTCCTAACCAAAGCTGCCTTAATTCTGCTGTAGTCAGGTTAGATTGATCGTTGCTCTTTGCTGCTAAAAGCTGCAATATTTGCAAGCAGCTCCGTGCCTTGGAAGGCAGCCCAGCCTGCTGGAGAGCTGCTCCCAGGAAGCACCTACAAGATCCCACACCTTGGAGCTGGGGCTGCCGCCGTGCTTTTCATTCCTAGAAGGCAAATGACTTCTGCTACCATGCAAGGAGGGAGGAAAGCACAGAAGAGGGAGGGGACCAGGGGCGCTGGCTCTGTGAAAGCCATTATTTAGGACTCTGGATCGTTTACGTCAGCTACAAGAAGGGCACTCACTGCTTCTCTCTTCCTTTCTTTGGAAAGCATCTTCATCACCATACATCTCATTATTCCCGGTTTGCACCAGACTTGAGCGTGATTCTCCAAGACAAAACTATGACTGATAGCCATAACCTCCTCTACAGAAGAAAAGCTTCCAAAGTTACCCGGGGACTATGAGAGCCCAAAATCCCTTTTTCCAATTACTGTGCCAAGGGACACACAGATGAAGATTCTCACATTTGTGATGCCATGTTACACCAAGAGGATCCCCCAACCCACCTCAAACCAACAGCTCCCTTCAGCAGACACCCAGAAGTTGAATTCTTCCCAGCAGATAAGCCAAGTGATGCTGGGAGTTGCACCTGAACTAAGAAAACAGCCTTCCCCTTCCTAAAACTGTCTGAAAGCAAACAACAACTGGCATTAAACGTCTGCATTTACTTAACTTCTATCAGATGATGAAAATAATGATACATGCATCATAAACATTACTGGGTTTATTTTGCATTTAAAGGAATATTTGAACTGCATTCCTCCACTTGCAAAATGTACAAAAGCAAAGTCTATTTTATTAAAAGCTAATTACTTAATTAGTTGAAAGTAATTACTTCAGATCTCAAAAATGCACCACAGCAGCTATACAAATAGCTATTTCTTTTCCTGTTCCTCCAATACTGAACAATAGGCTAGACACGTCAGCTTCACCTTGCAGTGACTGTACTGCATCCCTTCTCATAATCCACAAAACTGCATTCAGAAGCATCTTAAACATCAAACTGATCAACCTTCAGCAGCAATAAGCACTCAAGTACTTTCAGGCAGCGTTACCTGTGTGACAGTCATCACCACTGACAGCAAAGAGAAGAGAAATCCCACCCAGCTAAAGGAAACCTCTCCCTGCCTGCACGCCCACCGATAGCACACAAACTCCATCCCTGGCTAACCGAGCAGACATCCGTCTCCCACCCGCGATTTAAACCCGTCACAGCGGGCACGGGCTCCATCCCACTGGGGATCCTGGCAGGGACGCCGGGATTTCACAACTACGGTAAACACGGGCTCAATAGTGGAAACAAAATCCCATTTCCTTCCAGTTTTGCCTTTAAGTGCAGATGACATCATCGCTCCGGCCGTCCCGCCAATGAGCAGCAACAGCAGCACAGCGGGTCCCGGGGGGCTGCGACCGCCTCTGCCCCAGCCCCGAGCACAGGGAAAACCTGACCCAGTTCCACACCCCGGCTTCTGGGGCATCCCCCCCTCCAACACTCATTCCCGTTCCCTTTAGGGCTTGGGTTTTTAACACACGCATGGCTGCAGCCCCAGCTCCCTGCAGCACACGCTGTAAGTTGTCATCCATCAGCTGGGTTTATACATCTCAAAACTGGAGCGACTGCGAGATGGAAAGAAAAAATAATCCAATACAAAGGCTGCTCCATAGCAATCACAATACTTGGGAAGAACTGCAGCATCGGGCAGAATCGCAGACAGTAAATCACCAGTCTTATTTCTAAAGCAGATTCCAAGTTTTCAGAGCATTTTAAGGAAAAAACCCTGCGGTCCACAGTGTCTGAATTTAAGGTGGTCTTTGTTTCTTCACAACGATTTCTTTCCATGCTCGAAATACCACTCCATACATCTCTACACATCATTCCCTTTACCCTCCCCTACTGCTATGTGAATCCTGCCGACTGTTGAATAAATCTGCATGTTCTAATCGCCTAACAAGAGCAAGTCACTGAAAAATGGGATGTTTTTAGAAGGGTAGAAAGGCCTTTCATAATTTAAATGCACGTTCAGCAGGATCAGAGCCTCATTTAAGGACACCACAAAGTGAAGTTCTGCAAAAGCAGAGCCCTCGCAGCTGACAGTGAAGGACCTGTCAAGCAGCACGACTTCTCCTGATCCATCAGGGAAAGAAAAGCCCATTGTGCCATGCCGGCAGGACGACAGCGCTGAGCTCAAAGCCATCACGGCTGAAAAGGCACAAGCCATTGGCAAGCCAAGGGACCTGGGTCAGGGATGTCTGCCCCCCTGTCCCCAGGGACCACTGGCACGCTGTCCCCTGCTGCTGCTGCAGCACTCAAGTATGAGCAGGTCCCTTCACTTCTTCATACCCCTGTTCAGAGCACAACAGCGAAGGTAGCATCCTGCCTCCGAGCGCACAATGGGGGCTGGGGAAGGAGCCCAGCTGCTTGGAAAGCAATCTGTCACTGCACACACAGGCAAAGATGGTCCAGGCTAAAATAATTCATTCTAATACAGTTTTGCGAGTGGGAACTGCCAGCATAATGCAGAAATATTTCAGCATTAAGGGCACCTGCATCGAGAGGTTATTTCAATGTATGTAAGTGCTTGAAGTGTTTTGGGAAAGGCGGGTGGATGCAGGCAGAGCCAGCTGCAGCGTGAGCTGGATGCAGCCCTGGCTATGCTGGCACAGTTCCTTCCGTGTCACTGGCACGCTCCTCTGGCTGCTCCCCGCCATTTGACTTCAGCATCACAACGAATCACTGCACTTTTGCTGCAGGGTTTGCCCCTCGTTAGGGCTTCCCAGGAATCCCTGTTGAAAGGGAAAAAGAAAAACAAAAGGAAAACATTCCAACTCTCCACCCTGTTCCTGACCCTTTTGGGAAGCAGAGGCAGGGAAAGCGGCGCCTGTCCCCCTTCAGGGTGACATTCCATGGTGTGACCGCATCCTTACAAACATCACTTTCCACGGTAGCACTTACTAACAGGCTGGAGAAGAATCCTACCCGAAGATCTGTAGGACTCACAAGTAGTAGGAAAACACGCTACATCCTAAGGGAGGGAGCGAGGGAGAGCGGGAGGGAGAGGGAGAGGGAGGGCAGAGACTGTCATCATCCCCGAAGTGATGTAAGCTTCTAAATATAGCACCAGCAATACAGAAGGAACAATAAAAAAGGCACCATGGATTCAATTTCTCCACTGCTTTCACACTACCCCAACCCTCTTTTCTCAGCCGCTGTGTTAAGCAGGGAAAGGTCACCTCCTATTTGCAGCACTCCAGATTTATGTGGTTTTTATAATACTTCCTTAAATATGTTTATAAATTGCAGCTCTCTCCTGCAGATCTGCTGGTGCACACACGCTCTGCAGAGCAGGGCAGCAGCATGATCAGCATGGCAAACAGGGACCACGCCAGTACAGGGAGGGGAAGGGGGAAGCCCCCTCTGCCATGGACTCAAACAAGAAGTTCATGTCTACGGTTTGAAGTGAGATGAATCATTTCACGCTCCTCCCTTCCTTCCTGACATCTCGTTTCGGTGAGGGGTGGGGATGTTTAGGAAGGTTCACAACCCAAAATCCTTGGTGATGGGCAGGAGGGGACGCCAAACCCAGCAGGGTCGGTTTGTGGCATGGAACCCACCCAGAGGCACAGAAAAGGATGAAACCTCTAATAGCCCACAGCACGATCTCCCAAGCACACTCAGTTCTGCCCACAAAACGTTACCTCCATCTAGTCTCAAAACTGAAGTCCCAGCCCAAACCTAACGCTGGCTTTTCCTTAATTGCATCAGCTGCCACCTGTGTGGTGACCAGGCGCAGTTTCACACTGAGAAATTGCAAAGCCCACCAACGTACCTGTTCATTTCCATGCCCCAAAATTCAATATGAAAGCCAAAACTAAATACCGCTTCTTCCTTCATGTATAAAAACTGTATCTTGAGTTAGAATGAGCAGATTAAGACTATTTAATGTGAAGACCATTAAAGTAGAAGGTGTTCCACCCCATGGGACAGCGGCTGGAACTGGATGACCTTTAAGGTCTCTTCCAACCCAAACCAGTCTGTGATTCTACTCAGAACATAAGGTACCAGCACACCTCTCAAGAAAAAAGTCTGCAATTAAATGACCTTGAGAATAACATTAACGCCACAGATGAGGTTAAAAATCATTAAAATGCCACTTCCAATGTTCCTTCTGTCATTTTCCTCAAGGGCTAACACCAAACTAGAAGCCTGAAAGCAGGAAAGGGGGAGGGATCTGACTCCTGCCACATTTCTCTCTAAGCAAGGGTGGTTTTGACCAGTGAACTCTCATTCATCAGTGGTCAGGACATGCAGCCTGAAGAGCATATGTGACACAAGCATCATCTCAGGCACGACATCTCATGAACGCTTTTACTCTAGGAACAGACCCGTGTCTGGAGGAACGACGCTGCTCTTCTATGTGTGGAGTCCACACCAACAGACTTGCCTGTGCTCAGGTGTAACTCCATGTGCCAGCATTTCGGCTGTGCCCGGATGCAGGCTGGGACAAGCCAGGAAGAGCATAGCCTGAGCTTGGTAACAGTGCGAAGAGGGGAGGAAGAGGTGGGTAAGGCACTGGCAGAAGTGCTTCCAAGGGGTTTACCAGTAGGGTGACCACAGCACAACACAATGACCACAATGCAACATAAAGATCCCTAAATCACAGCTGTGCTGGGGAAGCACCACGGAGCCCTAGTGCAGCTCCACATCGGATGAAGCATCACAGTGTAGTGATTCCCAAACTTCCTCATCTTCTAGAATGATCCAGCCTTTATCAGCCTTAGATAACCCCAGCACCACTTGGGCTCCCTTCCACTGAGGGCAAAACAAGCACAAGCCCTGTTATTCTCATCCAACCTAAGAAACTGATCTTACCAGATAAAGCAATGGGTGGGCAGATGCCGTAGCTACGCTCCAAGCTGACAAACCACAACTGCTAACCAAACTTTAAAGGAAACAAAAATCATCAAGACAATACCAGCATTGTGGCTACATTACCTCAAACTAAAAGCTTCATCGTATAAGAACAAAAAACTTTAATACTCAGCGACAGAAAGCAACTCCTACTTGCAAGAGCAAAGTTAAGTATCAACAAGGAACTGAGCCTCAATCATGGCCCCATTTAGCCAGAGACTTCATTTAATCAACTATTTCAAGTATTTCATCTGTCAAATATATCCCCATTAAGAAAGTCTCCACATATCAAATGTAAAATTACAAATGCTGTTAAATGTCATTAGATAGCAATCAGTTCTATGCCAAAACCAGAGATATTCTTTTAGCTATTCTCTTGTACAGACAGTGGTTTTGATGCCAAGTTTTTCAAGGAAAACAGGGCATCCAAATACTTGTTTTATGCATTGACATTTTTTGATGGTGATTTTAACTGAACCATTGCTCAGGATATTCTCAGTCCCTAACCTGGTCCAGAAGCCTTCCCAGGAACAGGAGTCGATACGGATTTCCACATTCTAAATTAGAAAACCACTTTAACTCAACGTTGAAAACATCACCAGCACAGTGCTTTAAAGAAGTCCCTCAGTGTCAACTGACATTCAAGCCAACAACTCAAGACTTCCAACTCTTCAGGACAAAACCCAAAATGACCCTTCCACTTCTCTCTAAAGAATAATGAGCCTAAACCTAAGTGAAAGGTTGAGCTGGCTACAAATGAGGATACACCCAGGCTGGTATACTTCAGTACAGCATATTGAACATAAACAGCCCAGATGGAAGACAGGAAAGAAAGAACAGATCCACACATGCCACCACCTTCCTGAGTGCAGGAACCAGCTTGCTGGATGCTTTGTACAAGAAGCCACTCAGTTTGTCACTGCAAAAGCCTAAAACAATCATATTCAAAACAAGGATCTGACAAAGAACTGCAACTCAGACACAAAAGGTTTTCACAGCCCCTAAAAACCTGATGTGCCTTTCTCAGGTGCAGAGCACCGCTCTTCATCATCAACCATAAGGGCAATGTGAGCCAGTCACGAGCAGTGGGCACAGCCCTCACTCATCGCTCTCAATCTCGTTTGCATAAGAGGCTGCTTATAAAGAATTAATGACTTTGGAACTGCCACCCAACCCCTCAGGCTCCATCAAAACACAGACTAACTCTGAACATGCTATGTAAAACGTACTCTCAGGCCTCTTCCATGGAACCGAGTTCCTTTCTACCATGCTACATACCGAAAAGAGGAGGAAGAACCGGATAACTCATTGTGTGGAGAGCACATTATTGAAGTCTTTTGACTTCTTGTGCATGGGAATTTGCAGGATATCCAGATTTTTTTAATAGGTTCTTCTACTAAAAGCTGCTATGGAGCAAGGGCACAACAGAACATCCCTCCTGCAGCACTGCCAGCACCAGGTTAGGTCAAGGTCTCTGCAGCTCTCTGGTTTGATCCCCCTTAAGAGAGCAAAGAACATTCCCTGCAAAGCACAGACTGTGCTTAGGATCAGTTTCTAAACAGTTCCAGGCTTCCTGGTGAAGCTGCTCAGTTCATGATGTGTTTGGGCTGCAAGCAGGGAATAAATGTGAAAATATCCACAAGTTGCTCTGGAATAATCACACAAACGTGCTTGCACAGCAAGCAGGGGAGCAACACAAACCTGCTGCAGGGATGACACTGGGATCACGGAGCTGATCATCACCCCAGATTCCACCAGCACCTGGGGATGGAGCAGCTCTCCAATTGAGTGCTCAAGAAAGAAAAAGGCTTAAAAAAGGTCTTTGCAGCAAAAGAAGAGCAGAAAATGATGATGTAAGCACTGGGAGGAAAAACAAGAGAGAAAATTCTTGGAAAGCCATTGGCAAAGCAGATATGAGCCCATGTGGCAAAAATCAGCTGCTGCCTCAGCAGCATAAAAGGTGAAAGATGGGTAAGTCAGTCCTGTGAGCAACCTCACAGCGTAGCTCTAACAGCAACTCAGTACCTTGTTCCAGGACCGAAGCTGGCAGTCTGGCAGAGCAGGAAGATGTCCTTCTGTCCATCCATCCATCCTGCAGGAGAATGATGCTGCATCCCAACACAGTGTCCTTGCCCACAGGCAGGGAAAAGAGCTGTACAGCACTGCCAGCAGCCAGACTTGAGTAAATACAGGTGCTCACTTAAAATAACCCCTCCCTAGTTTCAGTTTGATGTAGTTTCACTTATGCATCACTCTTAAATGCTGTTAAACAGCTGCACGTGTCACCTCCAAATTGATGTGATTCCTGTAATTCACGGTTTATATATAATCTGCTTCTCGAGTGCCTAAAATCTTCAGGGAAACTCCTGAATGTCAGTTTTGAACAACTACAACCACTCTCCCCATAGATAAATTGGGGTTTACAGGCTACATCTGTTATGTCCAATAAATAATTTTATCTGAAAACCGCAGATTTTAACCAAAGGGCAGCATTTTCAGCAAGTATTTTCTTGCTATAAGTCTGTGCACAGACTGCCCAAGCCACCACTCCTGGCAGACACTCATTAATTGATTTAGGGAAGCACCAGTGGTCTATGGAAATTCCTGGGAAGGCTTTTAATGCCCAGCACACTTTGAGGATTGGGGTTTTGTTAAGGACCATCATAACCAGCGCCAGACTTTCAAGGAGTCCTTGACAGTCACACTGCTGACAAAATGAGCAGACAAAATCAATACATAAAGTATGAGTGAACCTGCATTTGGCAGCTTCCCCCTTGTTTCCAAGAGCCAAGGGAAGCATGCGAGGGCACTGTCTGGGCAGATGCTGAACACAGGCTCCCAAGCTGGATACCACCAGGACCCTGCTGGAAGCTGTCCCCAGTTTCACTGGTGAAGCAGCATCTAGCCAGAGAAGCAGACAACTCTGATATCGCTTGTCATGAGCTGTTCAACTGCTCCATCAGCCCAAAGACCAGACTGGCAGAAAGCCAGGGGCTCTAAATGTGCACTTGCACAGAATCCCTGACTGGTTGGGTTGGAAGGGGCCTTAAAGCTCATCCAGTTCCAACCCATGCCACGGGCAGGGACACCTTCCACTTGCTCCAAGCCCCTGTGTCCAACCTGGCCTTGAACACTGCCAGGGATTGGGGCAGCCTCGAACCTGAAGTCATCTGCTCAGGAAGTGAACGTGCTGCAGACGCAGCTTCTTTTTAATCACAGAAGCAACAAAAACACTTAAAATGGCAGGAGCTGAGCAGAGCTACAAGCGACGGCGCACACGGGCTTTGCAGAGGTCCTGTTAACAGTGCCTCTGCACACACTGCTGCTCATTGCTGCACACTGACCTGTGCGTGGGGACCTGACCTAGGCCACCCAATAGTTAATGAGGATTAGAACAGGGAAACCCCTCATGTTGTAAAAGCAGCAGCAGGGAGAAGGAGCTTCCACTATCTCTTTGCATCGCATGACACCGCCAAAAAGCAACCAGTGACATTCATTTGTGTACCCACAAGTACACAGCAGGACTCATGGATTTCAGCAAGACCCAGAGTTTCTCCTGATTCGTTAGTCAGTAAAGCTAAGATTCTCTCAAGCATTTTTTGAAGGTGTCAGAAAGAGGAAGCATGGACACAAACACACTGAAAAGCAACGAGCTGTGAAAAGCATCATCCTCCAGCTCAAGAACAAATGATTATAGCCACAGCCTTGTGAAAATTAATCCCAACAAAGAGATGCCAGTGATGATGCATCCAAGTTTACCAAGGGGCAGCTGGAGGCATCCTGTGAGCTGGTCTTAGTTGGTTTAGATCAATAAAAGGTACCATTTCAGCAAGTCTACCTGGTGGTTAAAAACAGATCATAAAAGATCCATAGTGTTTTATAGCATTTAAAAGGGAAAGGATCAGTGACGGTAAAGCACCTAATGGGTTTGATCCAGGGCATTGAAATGTGACTTAACTTCCTACAATTGCGAGCTACCCTTCACTAACTCCAGCCTCTGACAGGATTACATTAAGTAATGATCAAAGAACAAGAAACTTGCCACTCAAGCAGTCCTCAGCAACAGCTTCTCTGAAGATAAATGCTGCTACAAGGCTCCAGGAAAATTCTGACATGATGTGAGCATTAAGATAGTGTCCATAAAACGTAATATTATAATAAATCTTTTAAACCTCATCATCCTCCTCCAAGGGTTTAAAAGAAGTAAATTTGCATCTCTGAGAGAGGGGATTACTATGGAAATTTGGTACCAATTTCTTTATTCTGCTCTACAATGAACTAACATTCAAAATGCTGTCACAACTGTGTAGAAATACACACTGCATCATACACACATTGTTTTTAAAATACAAATATTCTTCATTTAAAGAAAAAAAAAACCAAGAGATAATTGTCCAACATATAGGTAGGTAATAAATTAGAAATATTTTATTCAAATAAGGTGAGATTTGAGTAGAAATTCATATCGAACTATTAAACGCCATTTGGTTTCAATCACTGCAAGACATCCAAGTGCAAAACTTAGGATCTCAGGGTTTATTTTTTAATTGTGAAGATAAATACTTGAACCATTTACTTTCCCATTACCTGATCCAAGATCAAAGCAGCAGTTTATTTGTTACAGAGTACCAGAACTACCATTAAAGGTTCTTCTCCTAGGTTGTGAGCCTGGCTGTCACTGAGTAAGCACTTCTGTATGGTCATCAACATTTGGGACAGCTGAACAAAGATAATCACACCTTTACCTCAGGGATCTCACTGGCCATAAAGGAAAACCCCAGCACCAGTGGAACCTTGCCACACTTACTGCCCACCCCTGCGGATTGAAGCCAGAGCTCAGCCCGGTTACATTAACAGGAGTGAGTCTAACATACTTCTTTGTTATCTACTGCAAGAACAGACTCACATCACCATGCACTTTGAAGATATAAACAGAAATATAAACCTGTTCAGTCTGAGTTAGAACACCATCAGCATATGTTCACTGAACTTCACTGGGAAAAACAACTTTAAATACTTATTCTGCTGGAGAACAGTGCTCTTGTGAAACAACACTGTTCTACGAACCACAACAGCCTAGCAAAGGAGTCTGAATGGTAACTCCTTCACCAAAGAAACCAACCAGATGATCCATTTTTAACATTAGTTCATTCAAGGGGAAAATAAAGAGATGAAAATAAGTGAAGATACCCACAACAACGTGAATGTCTCCTACCCTAAAGGTACACAGTTTAAGCATATACTAGGCCTCTTAAGTAAGAGACATGAGTGAAAGGAAGAGCTTCAAAGACAGTAACAATCATTTAAAGCACTGCTTAAAGTATCTACACACAAACCTTCGCTCCATGGCCAAACACAAGGATGAGCTCCAGCAGTAACAAGCAGGGAGCTCCCTGTGAGAAGCAGAAGCATTATAGCAGAGCGGAAATGTGCTGGCCAGTTTGTAAACAGTTTTCCCTACTCTGGCAGCACCACTATTGCGAGTTCCTGTCAAATGAAAGTTTTATTCAAGAACTCTCATCCTCATCCTGCCCACTCCCACAGGGGCCAACACGAAGGGTTGCACTACAAAGCCTGTTTTTCAAGATCACTGGCACCCAATGGCCATATACAACCAGGCTCATACAAGTAAGAGTTAAACCAAGGCACAGAACAAACCATACATTAGGAAAATTCATTATTTTACTAAATTATAATGGAATATGGGAAAAAGAGAGGCACCCTATTTTTATTTACTTGTCAAAGAGGCAGCTGGTTATCGTGTTCTGATTTCTTAGTCATCTGTTGAGTTACAAATTACTTTTTGCTCCACCAAGTACTGTGAGTATGATACTTTCCTGTTTGAAGCTTACAATCTACACAGCAAGGGTTGGGATTTCAATTCAGACTGCTGAAAACCCAACAGCTTGCAGATTTGCCATCAGAGAGGAGGTTGTTTACTCCTTTCCACTTAGCACTCATCCAGGAAAACATGTAGCAGTGTTAACGGGCCTCTTTTCACATATTCCTAATTAACTGACATAAAAGCAGATTTAGGAATGTGATTTATGATTTATGATGTTTTACCACTTGCCATCAAATGCTGCTATCAAAATATATATACATTTGTAAATCTGAGAAAGGCACTAGATTTGCAACAAGAAACTGTATGTGCAGAGACACGTGTGTGTTCTGTGGTCTTGGTAACAAAGGAATAAACCAAGATAAAGAAAAATCCTAATGAGGACATCATTTGTTGACCGATCACAACCCTGTGAGGATATCACACCGACTCCCTGCATCAATAACTGGCAACCTCTGAAATCATTCAAGCATGTAACTTGGTCTTTCTTAGACCAGAAGATGAAAAGTCCCTTCACATGTGCCCCTACAGGCAAGTTGCACAGGTACCATCAGCATCACTGCTCCTGGGATTCTCTCTCTCTTAGCACTGAAATCTAAGTAAATTACTTTCTGTGTGCTTATTCACTGTCACAAACACCAAAAAAACAGATTTTGTCATGCATAGACTGGAGTTTAATTCCTAAAAAAGCCTCATGTACGACTGCTCCAAGTATGAGGATCCAACATTTCATTTCAGCAATAACTATTTCAACTCCTTACTAACGATAAAATCCAACCCACGTGACAGTTCTTGAACTGAGGTGGCAGAAGATTAGACTTCAAGCAGCATATTCTCTTCCTGTCACAGCAACAAGTGCTCCTCTGTGAGTAGAGGTTGCTTTGTGCTGTAAGCAGACATGCTAACGCTGGGGAGAGTCTGGTCTAGAATCACCACCTACAGTCCAACAGCTACCAACATGCAGTAAAACAGCAGTTTGTCCTGAAGCAGAGGAAATCTTTTAAGTTTATATCTATTCCATCAGGTGTTTTGAAGCATATCAACTAAGAAGCTTGGTACCTTTTGGGGAGACGAAAAGGAAGATGGGACAAAAAAGCAGAGAAACTGAATTTGTTTCTTTCTTTTCTATGCATGAAGACTGCTCAGGGTTTGTGTACTTCCAACATTAGGGCTGGGGTTTAACCTTTGATTTTCAAAGCAAACCACAGTACCTAGAACAACTATTTCAACAAAATAACTTGTCGAGATCACATGTATATATCCTGCTACCAAGCAGGAAGTTTGTATACGAAAAATAATGTGAGCAATCTTCATAAAAGCCTTGCGGCCTTGAAACCACAGCTGTACGTGCCTTCACACAGCGCTGATTGCAGAGTCTGTGATGCTGAAGACTAGCAAGTGAGTTGCCGTTACTTGTTTGATGCATGAATTACCACTGTACTATTTTTAAGCAAGGAAACATGAGCAAATAAGACAGTGTTAATACCAAATTCAACTGCATTTGTGATTGATCCAATTCCAAACCACAGTTCAAATTTATTAAGGAAAAAAAGAAAACCAATTCTTACATTTTACCAAAAGAACTCCAGGTAAAATGAACAAAAACCTAACACAACCCAAAAATGACCATTTCTCTATCCAGCCAACACATTATTCATGGTGCTCAACTGAAAATCCCAGCACCAAAAAACTCTTTTCTAACTGGTGGCTAAATCTTCACTTCCACCTTTGGCGTTTGAATACAGAGCACCCTATGGTTCCCCAACAAGAGAAAACTGTGCCCAAACCCACCAAACATGGACTATTTCATTTCACCAGCTTTCCTCAATAAAACAAGCTGCCAAGCGCGCAGACACATGATGCCAAGGAGGCTGGCCAAGGCAGAGCAGACTCACCGACTGGTAACTGCTGGCATCCACGTTGTCGGTGATGGTCTGACGCTCGCCCCTCTGGTTGATCTTCCTAAACCTCCGGCGGGACTGCCTGAGCGGGACTTCTCTTTGCAAGATGTTCTCCTCATTGTCTTTGGAGTTCTCTACCTGAAAGACACGTTCAGGCTCCTGGTTAAACATCCAGTTCTTCCATATCACCGAGAGCCGATGGAGCTGTAGGAAGCTCATGGGGAAGGAACAAACATAAGCTCAGAGCAGTTAAAAGCGTTCTCGAGCAAACGGCTCGGGACGTTTCGGAGAACCAGTGCTGCGTGTCTCGGAGCTACGTTATTACAATGAGCCGGAGGCCACAGCTTCCTTCCAGGAAACAGTTCTTTTTTTTTTTCAAAGCAAAAAAGCCCCACGTATCCTCTACACAATGTCACTCACCAGCAGAAACCCTCCTGCACCCACACACTCCATGCAACGCGCCTTCAGCACTGCTCAGTTCAAGCCTATCTTTGACGCAGAAGTTACCGTTTGCTTGTGTATTTGCAGTCTGGTAAAGGCACTGAATGATATCCTATTTTTACTGGTGTAACTTTTAAAAGTGTAACTTACTGCTGGTACCAGGAACAGCCAAACGACTTGAAATATTCCACCTTGTTATAAACAGCCATTTCACTATGGCATACGGACTTGTAATTGCTTCCAGGCGATTGCAATAAATAACGGGGACTTGATTCATATCTTGATGTTAGATGTTATTTGGGACTAACCATCAAAAATTAGGTAAATTTATCTCGTCAGCAAAAGCCAACAGAAAACCATTTTATCTCACTGGTTACAATCCCCCCCTTTTTTTTTTTTCTATTAAAAGCAGTCTCATCCTTTCCCATTTCCTTCTGATGTTTTGGAAAAATATCTCCTAGCAGGAAGCAGCACAGACACACAAATAGGCTGCAGCCAGGCAAGGAGCTTTCTACAACGCATTTACTGCAAAGGAGTTTCTAATGTGCTCAGTGATTTATGGTTTTTAATTCCACACACGTACAAATTTCATTTGGAATCCTAAAGATAAGGCTTTAGTGCTGGAACAGGAGAAGCAGCTCTATGTGGCCTTATGCGCCCCTCATTCACATACTTGGGTAAATGATCTCAAACATATAATGCAAAAGGTGTAAAGGAATGGAAACCAGAAAGACCTAACAGAAAGGAACAAGAAAGTAACCAAAACACTTAAACCATCACAAAAGCAAGATCACATCTACTTTCCACCAGCACTTGTTCCAAACAGTTAAGTCTGGCTGAGGTCAGAGGAAGGTGTGAGCAGCTGGGCTTGCCTGGTGGGTTATTTTTAATTCCTTAGAGGAAAGCATACATTGACAATATAGGTTAAAGCTACAATGGTTAAAAAGGAAGAGTGAATCTCACACCACTCTGTTGTCAAAAACAGAAAGCAGAAAAGCAAAGTCCCCCCAGCAAGAGACAACCACACTTTTCCCTAGAGTTTTACTACCTGTTTGCAAAGGCACAGGACAACGAGCAGACATCTAGTAGCAGAGCTGCTGGAAGTACAGGATGTAAAGAAACACCAGGCATGCAGGCAGACACAGAAATAAAACAATCCTTTTAAACAGGCCATTTGATATCATTCAAAAAGTGGTAAGACAATGGATATAGAAGCCCTTCCTCCCCTAGCATAAAATATGGATTTTAGTTACCCAAAGTTGCTCTCAAATTATACAGAATCACAGAATCCCAGCCTGGTTTGGGCTGAAGGGAACTTAAAGCCCATCCATTTCCAACCCCTGCCACAGGCAGGGACCCCTTCCACTGGAGCAGCTTGCTCCAAGCCCCTGTGTCCAACCTGGCCTTG
>JBCJKH010064243.1:0-23935 GCA_039877255.1 Loriculus beryllinus
TAGCATGCCTTCCAGGAGAATCTGCTCCAAGATTTTGCCAGGCACAGAGGTGAGACTGACTGCTCTGTAATTCCCTGTATCATCCATTTTCCCCTTCTTGAAAATGGGGGTTATATTTCCCTTTTTCCAGTCGTCAGGAACGTCACCTGACTGCCGTGATTTTTAAAATATGCTTGTCAATGGCTTAGCCACTTCATTTGCCAGCTTCTTCAGGACCTGCAGATGGATATCATCAGAAATAAATAAACTTATCTAGCTAAGTCATAACTCTTTTGAACTTTTCTACTCAAAATGCCCTTTCAAAAGTCCATGGTTCTGATACTGTGATTACCAAACACTCCAAAACAAGTTGAATGTTAGTTTTTTGCCAGCTGTTTCTGGTTTTTATTCATATTTACTTAAAAATAATATTGAAGTAGTCAATACCTTTCCCCTGAAAATAAGGCAGGTAACTTTTATTTGTTTATAATTCAGAATGGATAAATTACTTATGTTTATGTATTTGGTAAAATAAAACATCAGAAGTAAAATGCAGGTGATACAGGCTTTCATTAATGAATTAGAATTTTTTTTTAACTATCTTGCTCTCATGACCTGCATATCAAATATCTATAAATATCTGCAATATAAATTCAGCAGCTGTGTGCACTTAAATGGTAAATTGAGTAACAATATTCACACTGAAAACTGAACATGAAGCAGTTCAGGAGCTCAGTGAATGTGAATTCTTTTATGTTCTTTTTCAATATATAAATGCAGTAACCTTCACTGAAATTTTATTCAAGGCCCACACAGTAGTATATCATGCAATAGATAATGATTAGCAGAAGAATTTTGACAAGGGAAGTATCTCTTGTACTCTTTCTGAAAATGTGCAATAATTTTATTCCTTTACAGTTTTGACAGAAAAGACACAAAACCTTTGTGAATCCTTTGCATTAAATATTGTAGGAGTCATATTCACTAGGAATTGTCAAATATTTATTCAAGAATAGATGGTTTCCTCTTCATGGGGGATACGTTAATATAACAGCCTGTCAGAGAGTTATTGTAACGACAAGTGCAAGTAAGATAGTGTAGATTTCAGTTACTGTTGTTATTGTCTCAAGAGAAAAGAGTGCTCTCATAGCATAGTTTAACATGGCAGGCTACTATTTGCACTGATTACACTAACCCCATTCCTCCCCCCAAAAAAATTGTGAGAAATTTTAATGCTCTGAGAGACTGCATTTTAGAAATACTTTGATTTTAGACCCAGTTAAGTTTTGAACTTCAGCTGTGTATTGTTCCATTGATTTAAATAGTGGAGCAGAAGCTTTATGTAAGAACTCATGAACCTGAACCAGGTATATTTTTTATATAATCTTTAATTTTATTTATTTGCTAAAATGGCTTACAAAGTTCTATTTCCCTAAAAAAAACCCAAAACAACCCAAAACAACTAACCTCAAACAAAAAAAGGAGCTGTTGTTTTGTTATTTTAAACTTCCAGGCACCCCATGCAGAAGGTGATGTTTCTTAGGTTCCTTCTAAAGTCTTGACACAACTTTCTCCATCACTTTTGGTTAAACAGGAAACTTCAGTCTTGCTCTAACTTTATTTTTTTTTTTTTTGCCATTTTTGTTAGGCAAATAAAGGCTATTATTTGTTTATCAAAAAAATTGTGATTTTTGTTATTCTCTCAAGGAGTTCTTGGCATATCCCTTGCTTTTAATGGAATGTCTTATTGGACCAAGACTTTAGTTAGTGTTTCTCAGCTTAATGTACTTGTACTGGCACGCAAAATGTTTTCTTAAAAAGTTCATTTCATGTGCTAGTACCAGTTACTTTTGTTTCACTCATTTGCTGCTGAAAGATAACTAAATGTGAGGAACAAGGGCTCAGATTCTTCAGTAACTGGAAGCAGTTTTCAGCTAATCATAACCTGCTTAAGAAGCATAGACTTCAGCAGAGACATGAGGGAGCACTGTACGGATTGTTAGAATATGGATTAATGGTACATGTGATCAAAGTATGATTGAGCAGTAAAGTCATAGAAAGACGTTAAAATGTGTTTGATGCTATCACTGTTCATGGAGAAGAATAATTAGAATGAATTTAATTATAAAATACAGAACAAACAAGGGTGTAGACATTTATTTTGGAATCAGAATGGTAGAAGGGACATATACATACAACATGTACCTGGTCAATTAAAGAGCTGACTGTATTTTTTATTATAATAGTAACAGTTATATTACGTAAACAACATTCAAATCATGATGCAGCTGATTGTCAGATGTACAACAGAAATAAAATCTCTCGGTCAATCAGCTGAGGCAAAAAATTTTAACAAGCAGAGAAAATCCAGAGGCTGGATTATGAATTATGAAGCTGACAATGAATGAAAATAATTCCAGTATTAAAACCATCCCAAACTGGCAATTGCTTTTATTTGTGTCTTTATCCTTAATTCCTTGTTCCCTGTGCAAGCTGAATATTGCAAAATTGAGTGCTTGAGGGTGCAGTGGAATCTTTATAAACACAGAAGTGATTTCACTCTTTTTTATTTTGAAGTTGAGATAAAAACAATGAATTAACAAAGGGGAAAGCAAATGGATTTATAAAATGCTGGCGTTTTTACAACAGTACGTGATATCGATTACATTAAGACTTTTCTTTAAAAGACATAATTTGAAGGTGATGGTTTCTTTCAAAATAAAAACCAGGTTGCAGCTGAAATCCATGGGGAATCTAGCAGGAAATCAATGTTTTTTGCTATTAATGCTATGAGTTGAGGATTATAATAAAAATCTGAAGAGGAGGTAAGGTTCTTTCCCATGTATTTCAAATAAATGGTTCTGATTTTGCATTCTAAGTACAATGACAACACTACCTTTAAGGGCTTAATAGCGTATGAGGAGGTAGACAGGATTCCAGATAGAGATTCAGAAAGAAAATCCTTCTTATTATGCATTTTATATAATGCCAATAAGCCTTACATGTGGTTTATGACAGTAAGGTAATGACTGAGATTTATTGAATGGTTTGTAGCTTAGTATTTGTTTTCTGAATTTACTCTCTTCAGCCTTGGGTTCTTCATGTTTCCAGAAATAGTCATAAAAAGGCCAGTGTACTGTTCCAACATGTATTGTACCTTCATCATAACTCTCTTGGTCTGAAATGCTTTAATGCTATCTGGTAAGACTGGCAAGTCCAGAACAGGACAAGGGAGCCTGTTAAAGCAAATGAAAGAAACGCCCAGGCATATGATGTACATTCATTGTTTATAGGGGAAAATATTTATTTAGAGATTGAAAGACATGTAATCTCTGAGTATTGGTGTTAGCAGGACTCTCAGAAGTCATCTTAATTTGTTAGTTTAACATGAAGTTCTGTTTCATAACAAAGCCTTTGTAAAACAACACCTTTTTTTCTTCCCTGTGTATCATTTTAGGAATCTACATTCAATGTTGTGACCCTTGACACTGAAAGTTTCCTGGTGCTTTGATTTCCTTCAGGAATCCTCCAAGACATGTAAATGTATACTTCTGGGCACACCTTCAAGCATACACATTTTGTCAACTTTAAGCTCAAGACTAAAACCTTGTTGGGAATCAGTGTAGATATTTCTTCTGTCCATTTTGTATTTGAGTTCCAGTTGTGTAGGCCCACTTAGACCATGTTTACTGTAGTGGGCCATGAAAAACTGCAAGTAAAGGATTTTGTTTCTCCCTGACTTTTGATCAAGAAACAGCTTTCTTCCCCATCTTGTATTATACCAATTAGTACAAATAGGGCTCTGTTTGAAGATGGGGGACATTTGACTTTGCTTCCGTTATGTGTCTAAAGAAACTAAACACAGTGTACTCACTGGAAAACCATATTTTAGTACAGGGAAATGTCTTGATTTTTCTTCTGGGGACGCATTCCTCATAAAAATGATTGGACATTCATGGAACATGAAGACAGGCATAGCAAGTAAACAAACAAATGAAATTATGGCTTAGCTTTGGCTGCAGTTGATATGTTATATGAATACCAAGATCAACTGGCTGGAATCATGGAGTTTTTCTTCCTTTATCCCCAGGCTATACAGAGCAGTGAGCTTGACTGCTACACAACTAAATAAAATCATGTCTGGTTGAATTATTTGAGAAAAAGATTGGATATATAGCTCCAGAAGGAGAGCTTGTGTATTCCTGTCCTTCTACAGCCTGAGCCAGGCAGAAGTTCATCTTCTGTAATCCATGTTGGTTACTCTGCGGGTGCTTCCTGGCTTTTGAGCTTTCTTTTTTCACATAGATTCCCCATATACAGCAAGACTTCAACATACTGACTTTAAGATTCTCTGTTAATCTGTTTTCCACGGGATTTTCCAGGGTGACATACTGGATTTCTGTCTGAGCTATCAAAAGAACAAGCGCAGAAGTACTTGTCCCATGTTTAGACAAGTACTTTGAAGAACATACACAAATTTTGAAAGACCACTAAAATTCCCATTTTTCTTCAAATAGAGTTCTAATTAGTTGCCCATATATGTGTTTGTTATTAAAAATGGCATGCCAGATTCTCAGCTGGTGAAAACCAATAATACAGATTTAATACAGATAAAAACTTGACAGGCTGGATGAATAGCTTAAGTATTTTCCAAAGGCAGATTTACACTGACTGCAGTCAGACTATGTTTTTTACCATGAGATAATTTATAATAGAGATGCAAGATGACAAGGCAGATGTTCAGCATTTTTCAAGGAGCCATTTGTCAAAATTGACCTTTCTTGTGGAAATATCTACAATTATTAGTCAATTCAGCAATCAAAGTCACATTAGGAAAGAAAAATTGTGCCTGTCAATCAGTATGGTTTTGCTGTAGTAAAGACTTCAGACCTGTGAGAATCTTTCTGGCTGTCACATTGTGCCTGGAAATGCACATGGGACTAAAAAGGATGCCAAGCAGCAATCCTGGTTCAGTGCCGTATTAAGGTATGAAGGATTTCTTTCCTGCATGCTTCAAGTAAAACACTCAAGCCCTGAAAAGAAAAAAAGACACTGTTGGTTTTTTTTGCCAGGGAAGTAAGCCTGTATGGGGAAATCCCTACATCCAAGGGCATCCAAAACACTTTGACCGACGTTATGTTCAATGGCAGCATTTGCACAGCAGCAAGAAGAAGGCTATTGAAGCTGATCCAGGTAAAGATACCACTGGCACTCTGAGTAGCCCACAATCTTCTATGCTCAAGTCATAATTCGAGTAGCTGTAGCTACCTCTTTCCTGCAAAAATGTTTTATGAAAGAGCTTTAATTACTTTTTTGAGTGTAGTAAGCTGTGTTTTGCACTACAGAACATGATATGGATTCTGAAAATCTATAATTTGGACTGCATGATTCTGGTTCACAACCATCTCTGTCAGAAATAACTGGAGATGAATTTAAAATGGTGGTAATAATATTCAAATAGCATGAATTAAGAGCAAATTAATTAATATGTATAAATAACTGACACAGAATTTACATTAAATAAAATCAACCCCAAATGCCAGATTGTCTAAATTCCATTATCAACAAGGCTGTAACAGTCATTTGAAAACCTGTATCATATAGTAGCTAAGGATCAGGAATGTGAATTTTAAAGCTAAGTGAGTGCTGGCTATACAGAAAAAAAGAAAGATAAAGACTAATACTAATGAAATAACCTCTATAAAGTTGTAACCAAAAAACATAGCTTAAGTGAAAACATCTAAGGAGCAAAAGTGTTAGACTTGCAAGTGTATGTGCACCTTAAACCTGCACAATTCCATATGCACTGGTTCAGCATTGATTCACTATTGTGAATATAATTAAATACTTCAAATGCAGAAGGTATTGCACTCAGCACAAAATAAATCTGAAGGTAAATAAATCACCTGGATTTTAGTGATTACCTAGAGACTAATTTTTAAGACCTGATTTCTTACAGTGCAAACAAGCAAAGGAAAGTGCCAATAGGTGTACGTATGTATATACATTGTATATATTATATTTGAGTCTAAAAATATATTGATCAAAAAACAGAACAGTGTGAATGACTGGGGCAAAAAAAGAATACAGAAGGCAAGGAAATGAAATTGAGAAATTCCTTAAGAAAAGTTTATATATATGACATCTGTACAACTACAGTGAAAAGGAGGACAGCTTTTGTTAAACTTCTATGCTTGTTACAGGGACCAATAGTGACAGCAATTAGAAATAAAGAGAACCCTAGAGGGTTATAAGGTAAGATGAAATAAGGTAATGACTGTTATAAATGGGAAGATTCATAAGGAAAAAAACCCCAAACCCCTAAATATATGAGGGAAAATTCATAGCTGGTATCACAAGGGAAGTAAAGAGTATCAAAAGCTGCAAGAGAAAGATAAGATACACATAGCAAAAACAAGGCTGAAAAATGAGCAAGCTCCTCATCAATCCCCAGGCTGAGCTCTGCACACTCTAGCTGGTCATTGATGTAAAAAATGATACATCCCCACCTTGTCTCCCCAGCCTGTCTTTCCTGAAGAGCCTATATCCTTCCATTTCAACACTCCAGTCATAGGAGGCATCCCACCAGGTCTCTATGATGCTAGTAAGGTCATAACCCTTCAGGTGCATGCATTATTCTTGTGACAAAAAAGACCCTTAACTGCAAAATATTGAATCTCAGCTTCAAAACATTTGTATAAAAATTAAGCAACATAAAATGTATTAGCAAAAATTTTTTTTAAAGGATGCAGAAAAGTAATGGAAAAACGAAATGCAAGAAAATGCACTAAAATGTCAGTGCAAGATCACAATTATCTGAAGTATAAAAAAGAAAGGGATGTGCTGGAAGAATAAAATCATAGAGTGTGATAGGCCCCAAGCCTACTTTATTGCTAAGAACATCCCTATAAGAAACTAATGTGCTGTGTAATGGCCATAACTGCATTAAGAGCTACAAGGAGAGCTAAAAATATCTCTTATCTTTGGATTGCTCTGTGGCATGGGAGATGTCACCTTGAAGGTAGGAAGAAAACTGCTATTTACTTTCCAGAAGAGCAGGAAATGTCTTTGCTGCAGCTATGCGAAGTGGGCATTTCCCAATTAAGCCCAATGTAGTTAAGGTACAAGGGCTCTGAATAGTTTTGCTGCCAATGGTTCCTAACAGTCTTGTTCACTTTTATTTTTAATGGTTTGCCAAACTGAGTATCTATTCTCAAGTGGTTAGTGTTTATAAATGATACTGATTATAGTACAGAGTCAAGCTCAAGAGCAGCAGTGGCAAAGCAATACAATGCTATATTTAACAATCTCTTCTTGCCCTACAATATGTACCAACAGCCCTCAGAAATGGCTTTTCTCCCTTGAAATCTGTGTATTCGTGTTTCTTAAAGAATCACAGCTGGATACCAGTTGTACACAACTAGAACTCAAATGGGAATAAATTATAAGGAATTGCCATTGTTAACTCAATATGGTAATGGAAATGGCTAGAAAAGAAAAGACACACCAGAATACTCCTCCTGGGAGTTTCTCCTCTTCTGAGAGTTCACAGGAATTTCTAAGTATTAAGAAAAGTAGAAAAAAAGTATCATTGTAATAATTGTCAATTCATTTTGATCTGTGTTAAATAAATTCCTTTTTAACAGTCTCAGTATTTTGTATTGCTCTATTTTCTGTGATTTTAGAGTAACAGGACTTTCTCAGTCAATTACTGAAGCAACGGGTAATGAGTCTGACAGTGGCACTGAAGCTAAAATACATTTGCAGTATATATAAATTTGGCTAGCTGTGCTTGAATTAAGTTTTAATAAAAGTTAAATTTAGAAATAGTTTCCCTTTGGAAATTATTGCCAGTTGGAATAAGATAATTAAATTAAATGACCACGGACTCCCTTAAGGAAACTGCAGTTTCCTTTCAATCAGTCTCTTAGATACCGTGACTTTATAACAAAGAAATTATTACAGCATCTAAAAGTGGACTTATTTCTAGACAGTTTTTAAATAAAATATTTCAAGTCACATTTAAACTAATAGAAAAGAAATATATCTGAAGAACTTGAACTTAAGAAAGCATATTTCTGCAGTAGTATCTCCTTTGACAACCTGAAGTTTCACTTAGCGAAATTTTTATGTAAGACGCAATTTGCTCAAGATGAAGTTTTGTTGCTCAGATACATACCAATATTCATTTCCTGAAAGCTTACATTACTTACTTACTGAAATAGTCTAATAAGCTAATGACCTTGCCATAAGCTTCCTCACTGAAAACTGACATTTATATTTGTATGGTTAAATAAAACATGTAATGAGGGAAAACTAAAAAAAGAACTGATTATGGTTCAAAGAAACATGTAATGGATTTTATCATCTTTACTGACAATCAGAACCCATGTGTAATGGTGATGTCAACCACAATCTCTGTTAATCTGATTTCCTTTTATATTAGGCTTGATGATTCAGAACTACTGTAACAAAATGAAATAACCATGCTACATATTTTAGAGTGGTAGATCAGAAATGTAACTGCATTTGGTTATCAAACTATGATATTGACTTTTATAACCATCAGGGAATTCCTCAGTAGTATATAAGTATCTGAAGTAGACTGTAGGCAATAATAACATAATACCGAAATAGTATGGCACCCTTTGGCAGCAATGTAAACATCTGCTCTTTTCTTTTAACTTGACTTTTTAAGATCCTATTTTTTTGTACTAAAATGTGTTTCTAAAAAAAAAAAGTTATTGATAGACTTCCAAGTACTGCATATTAAAAATACTGGATATAAAGGCTTTGAAGCATGTTCTATTCAGTTCTTTGTTTTTACATTAGCATGTGCTATGCAAACAGCTGGTGAGAGGGTGTACGGCTCAGAGGGAATTATGGTAAGTGGAGGGTACTGAACCCCAGAAACTGGTCAGCTTCTCTGCTCAGTCTCTTTTAAGTGACAAGGGATAACAAGACAAAATGCTTTACCTCTGTCAATCACTGTGTGTTGTATTCAACACATTTTGAAAGGTTCTGTCAAGTTTTCAAACTTTCTTTTGGTATTTTATAGCACAGGGTACTGTACTGTGTAACTAAAGTTTTGTTATTGCTAGTAACAGGTCTCAGTCTTTGTACTGACTTTACAAGGCTTCACAGATGAAACCTGCTTGAGGTTTGGGTTTTTGTTTGGTTTATTTTTGGAACCTTTTTTTTTTGATGGCTATGCCTGGTTTGTTTTACTTCTGATTATTTTTTTGAATAATTATATTGGTAGCAGTCGTGATTACTTATATTCTGGAGAATGAATTATTTATGGCTCTAACTTAATCATAAAGTATAGAGAAATAGGGGAATGGGATAGCAGCAGAGGACCCAAAAGTAAGGACATGGGGTGCACAGTAGAGTGCAGTGTGAAAAGTACAGAAGTTTTATTAAGTCTCTGATACTCTTTTATCAGTGAAGTGGTTTTTTTGTTTGTGTTTTTTTTTTTTGTTTGTGTCTTTGTTTGTTTGTTTGTGGTTTTTTTTGTTAGTTTTGGGTTTTACTTTTTGTTTGGTTTGGGGGTTTTTTGGGGCTTTTTTTTTTTTCTTCTTTTTAGGGATATATTTCTACCATTAAATCTTGTTAATTTTATTTCCATAATAATATTTACATCTAATATGCCAGACTGATATAGTATAGTATCTTTGTTATGATTTTTGTGATGTAATCACCTACTTGATAACCCTCTATTTTGGAAGAGAATGAGCAAGTAGCTTTTCTTATCTTTGCTGTTTTCAGTTCCAACTTTTTCTTCCCATTAGTCCCAGAAGCCTATTTTAATTCTTGCAGAGCCTGTAAAGGCAGAGTGCTGACTGTGTGTATGTAGCTCTAAGCAAAGAAACTTGAAGGACAGACAAGCCAAAAGATGGGGTAATGTAGGTAAGTGGGCACACAACTTACTGTTTGTCTTTGTGCTGTCAGTGCTGGATGCAGAGTCGTTGCAGCGCTGCTTCTTTAACAAGCTCTGGGATGTTTGCTTTGAGTGGCAGAAGCAGTTGCCACCACTGAGACCACTGAAGAGGTTCCTGCTTGTTTCCATCCACGCCATCCGTAACACTCGGCGGAAAATGGAGGACCGCCACGTTCTGCTCCCAGAGTTCAACCAGCTCTTTGGTTTATCAGTAAGTCTGGACACAACTGGGGAGGGCAGTTTGTTAGATTTTCAGTGTTCCTGTACACGTAGTGATGGGTGATCTGTGAAGGGTAAGAATTTGTTATCACAGGTTATTTTATCATGTCTTGAGCTAGGACTTAACTGGCTCAGGTTGCTAAGGGCTCCCTGTTAGCCTGATGGAGAAGGCTCTTGTGACCTTGGGTTTTATGTCATAAGAGAAGTTCACCTAGTTTTAGGTCACTGGAGTTATAACGTTCTTGTGACTGAGGTAACATATATTAACAAAAGAAGGGGGAGAACAGCCCTAGTGCAAGTGCCAATTAAAGAAGCTGCAGTGGGACTATGTAACCAGCTGTCTGCTGATTCAGTTCCAGATTATTTTCAAGGATATTAAATGACTGACAACAAACAAAGAAAAGTCCCCTGCAAAGTATCCATTTGATCTATTTTGCATATGGGTAAACTGACTTAAATTGCCCTTACCCATGCAAAGTTGTATGGAAGAAGCCCCAGGATAAAGAATCTATGCTGGCTGGTACCAGTCTATGAGCTGTTTTGGTTTTGAACGTGAATATTTCTTCCTCTTTCTCCCTCCCCACAAAAGGATGACACTGATCGCGCTTTCTTTGCGGTATTTGATGGCCATGGTGGAGTGGATGCTGCCAATTATTCGGCAACCCATTTACATGTAAATGTTGGACTACACGAAGAGATTGTTAAGAATCCAGCTGAGGCCTTGAAATGCTCTTTCCAGAAGACAGATGAAATGTTTCTTTTCAAAGCCAAGAGAGAGGTGAGTGGGTAGATTAATTCCATTGTGTTTAAACAACACTGAGAACTGTTGGACAACATGATATTATCCAGAAAAATCTGGCAGTACAGTTTCTTCGAATCACTGACCTTTTTACAAAATTATGCTACATTAAAGATTTTCTTTGATCAAAATATTTCTTTGTTTTGAGGAAAAACAAAATGACAGTTTTTGCAAGTTCAAGATGAGTGATTGAAAAGAAGTGTTAAGTGGTTTAAGTGATTCTGACATACTAATTAGTTGAGAGAACACTCTGCTCCCTCTTTGCCTAAATTAGGCAGCTTCTGGATGTCCTGTTGTCCTCTTCCTGGTAATCCAGTGACTGTCTCCCTCTTTCTTTTCCCACCACTAATGTCACAAGAGGTCGTAAGATGAAAAATATTCTATGATTTAAATTGGGCTCTTCAGTTCATTAAGCTTATTGATCAGCTTTGAATCAAGTTGTATGATGATTCTTCAAATCTACGTGATAAGAGGATGTTTTATTATACACATTAATGAGAACTCTTTTATTATAGCAGTAACTGAATATGGAAATATTCATTGTTAATACCTTAATTTCTGTCAATGAGGTACAAAAGAGGGACCAGCATCTTCATGAGGTCTAACTCTCACTAATCTTTACAGGGAATCTAGGATCGTTCCCTCATTTGTTTTACATTATCATTTAAATACTCAAGGTTAACAGAATGTATGTGGAGCAAGGTATCTGTAGTTGCTAGTGATAGAGAATGTGAAAGGGATTGGGAAGACCTCTGTGTGTGTGTGTGAGATGTTTATACTACTGAAATTCAGATCCTTTTTATTTTTATTTTTATATTCTCTCTGTGGTTTGAACAATAGAGGTATTAGTTTCCTACATCAGTTTTGGAATTAATAACAGAGAAGGAAGAATGTGACAGAGGCAGTATTAGCCAGCTGCATGTTGGAATATGTAAATAGTTTAATTCAAGTCTGTCTAATGCCTGTACCTTTTATTCAGGTACCTGAATTATGATTGGCAGGTCTAGTCTCCTGCATTTAAGTGTGATTAAACCTAGATTGGCAATATTGCCATGTAACCTAGTAAAGCTTGTTGAATATTCACCTAACATACCCGTTTTCTTCTGCAGAAGCTGCGGAGTGGTACAACAGGTGTATCTGCACTGATTGTAGGGAACAAGCTACACATAGCATGGCTAGGAGACTCGCAGGTAATGCTTGTGCAGCAAGGAAAAGCTGTGACGTTAATGGAACCTCACAAACCAGAAAGAGAAGTAAGTCTGACTTGGTGTTTTCCTCTCATGCACGTGTTGTTAGAATCTCTCTTGAAACCTTTCGGAATCAAGCCTTCTTAAGTGAAGTGTTTGGTGCTTTACATAATTGCATATGGGAAGAAGTGGCAAGAAAGGGTACTCATCTATATGGGAAAGAACATCAAGATACAAAAAGTTAAGAACTCTGCTTTTTTTGTGGACAAGCCATGGTATGGTTGGGTAGTAGGTGGGTTGTTTCTGGTAATCTTAATTGCTTCTTTCCAACCTAGATTCTGATACATGTGCTTGCTATATTCATAGTATAAATACAGAAGCTGAAGCAGCTTTTGGTTTTAGGATTTGTCTTTTTTTCCTCTTTGATTGGATAACAACAAAGTCAGTAAGCCATGAGTAGGCTTTCAGTATAAAAATTGTATTCTACTGTTTTTCAGGATGAGAGAGAACGTATTGAGACTCTGGGTGGCTGTGTGACCTATATGGACTGCTGGCGGGTTAATGGCACCTTGGCTGTTTCCAGAGCAATTGGTAAGATAAACCACCAGAATCAGTAGACTTCAGCTTAAATTTGATTAAAACTCACCACCTGAGACTCTGTGTTTATTGTAAATGACATTTTGCTCAGCAGTGACCAAGTAGTAAATCACTCTTACTGTCTTTGCCATTAGGCTGTCTTACAGCTCTATAACTTACATAGCTTGCAGCTACATAATCTTATTGGGGCATAAATGTTGTTTTATTTTCCATAGTTATTTCCAAGGCAGTCCTAATTCTTTTATACTTCCAAGTCTTTTGCTTCTTTTAAATGTCTTTGATACTGTGATGTTCTACAGTAGCTTAACAAGTGCAGAGTATTTAATTTGTACAAGTGGAGAAATCAGTAAATGTTCCTCTAGCTTTCTTTATGTGTCTGAATGCCTGCTTTCTGGCATTTTTTGTCCACTTTCATAGTAGTACATCTTTCTTCTTACATCAGTTCTTAAGTCAGGTCACTACATCCTCCTTCAAATTACACATAACCAGCAAATTGAGGCATTTTAATTGTAGTACAAAACCTAAGTGCTGCGTATCTGGATAGCTAAGAAAAAGCTTATTTCCATAGCATTCTGGAGGCTGTACAAGAGGCACACCTGTAAAGTGAAGGCCTGCCTGTCTCCTTGCACAAATGTATTCCAGAGAGAAAAAACTTTTTGAAGGAGTTTTCTTTGTTTGTCTGCAAAATTAGGAAAGCATGAATTAGAACAACTCCTTAGAAACCCACTGGATTTAGGTAGGTTCCAAGTATTCTTAAAGAATCAAGGGCCTTGCAAGCTTATTCCATAGCTTTTTGCTGCCTGAAGAAGTAACTGTTAACATCTGAAGTAATAAAGCCTTTGTTTTGATTGTTTGTTGTAGGTGACATATGTCAGAAACCCTACATCTCAGGTGATGCAGATGGAGATTCATTTGAGCTGACTGGTTCCGAAGATTACTTGCTCCTAGCCTGCGATGGATTCTTTGATGCTGTCAAGCCATACGAGGTTGTAGACTTGGTCTTAGATCATTTAATGCAAACCAAAGGAGTGGGTCTCAAAGCAGCAGAAAGACTGGTGGCTGCTGCAAAGGAAAATGGATCCAGTGATAACATCACTGTACTGGTGGTCTTCTTGAGGGATCCTCAGGACATCTTGGCAGACTGTCTCAAAGACCCTAAGAGCCTTGGGGGTGGTGATGATGCTCACAGTTCACCCTTTAACTTTCTCAGCTGTGAGGCAGCAGCCACACAGTGACAAAATGTGCTTAATCAGAACATTCAAATAAGTTCACATAAGGAACTGCTTTCCACTGAAGAAGCCTCTACTAAAATAGGCAAAATGTGTCAGTAGAGAAATGACAAATGGACAAACATTTAACAAAAAGGCAAGACTCCTTTTCCTGAGTTCCCATTTGTCTTTTCCTTTCTTTCTCCTCCCTTCAAAAAACATTGAGCAGATGTGGAGATTTGTACAGCTATTTCATCTCTGGGAGCAGACTTCTAAAATATGTCCCAGGGCTGCTGGTCACGTCCCTCTGCCCTGGAAGTGGTAAGAAACCATAATGTGTATAAGCTAATGGGTGAGAACACCCGTTTGTGAATTCTGAGTGAAAACTGAAAATTAGTGCTTAAAAAGAATGCTGTATGTTGTATTTAATTGTGATGTTAGTTTGGAGATAGGGAGGACAGACAGAAAAGCTTGTTACTGTGTATGGTCTGCAAGAACAGGCTTAGTGTGTGAGACTGGGTGACACCATTATACTGTGTAAGTTGCTTTTGTTTTGTACCAAAGATGAAATGAGAATGTTGTGGCCTCTTCATTCAAACAGAGACATTTAATTTTGTTTGTATGGAGAGGAGAAAATAAAACTGACTGAATGCTCCAGAAAAAGAGCAAGAAAGCTAACTAGAAATATCCCAAGCAAAATGATGCAAATCAGCTGCTTTCTGGGATGCTCTGGTTTGTAAACTGGAATCCGATATTTAACTGCACTGGATTATTCTCCCCTAAAAAAACATGCTTTAGTGGCTGTTTGGCAACCTGAAAAGAAAGGACCCTTATTTTGTTGTATTTGACAGAGATCTTTACAGTCTGTGTGCTCTAGCAGTTAAATATGCTGTTTCTGCCATTTTTTTGTGTACTATAACAAATGAGAATTTTATTTTTATTCTAAATGCTTGTTTATTTACTGAACTTTATAGTTGGAGAATCTTTTTGCAGTGTTACTTTATTGTGGTTTTTATTTAAATTAGAATTTTAAAGTGGCTGTGTCTTTATTATCTGGGTTTAAAAACTGACTATCCTCAAGTGCCTTAAATATTTCACCCAAGGATTGCTGGCTTTCTATCATATTCTGGTGAGCCAGTTTATAGTGTTTTTAAAATGTGACTTTTTTATTTCAGTACTAATGTTTAATGCACTTAAATGTTTCATTTTTTGTGAATTATTTTAGTGGGAACTGGGTTTTAAAAAACAACTTTCATTGTTGCCAAATCTTTCGGCTTGCCATAAAAGCTTCACAATACTTACTGTGACTTACCCCCTACCCCAATGCAAAAAGCTCTAGTTAATCATAAAGCAGCAACAGTCTGAGTCATCGTGACTTTCATTTGAAATTAAATATGCTTTTGACCTTCACAAGAAAATGTAATAACACAAACTAGAAACAGTTTAGTAACAGTTTCTGATTAATAGATGGTTAATTTGGCCATACTCTGTGAACTTCTTGGGTCTAAGTAACTCTCTAAGGAGATATGAAGCTAAGGGGAGGATGAAAGAATCCTAATGAATGTGTATGTTGTTGTGCAACTGTTATTTCCATTACATGCTAGAGCCTCTGATTGTGTTTTGTCTTGCCTTACTTGCCTGGCTAGCAGGACTCAACAAGATCTGAAGGCTCAACAGTAAATGTGTTAGTAATTCTTGTATCTAAACAAAAAGTGCTTTACATCTGGCCCCAAGATTGTGTGCCTAATTTAGAAGCACATGGCATTGCAATATGTCAGTGCTCTTGATTAAAATATGTTGAACATTAATGTTGCTTAGGAAGGAAATTTAGGTAGAAAAGTTGAGATAGCTAAAAGGAAGAACAGTGTTTCTGAATTGTTAGCTAGTGTAGGGCAATGCAGCTACCCAAGTGACTTGAGTGCTTTGCTGGGTTACTATGAACGATCATATGGTTTAACATAGAAACTCCTTATGAGATACCATCTCATTGCATAGCAACTCAGATAGTGACTTCCTTGTTCCGCTATGCAACAACAGGGAGCACTGAGAGAGTTGCAAGTATTTTTCTGTCCTATGTTTTGCTGTCTTAAAATATGCAGGGAATGCTTTTGGTGATGGCAACCTGGTGTTAGGGGGCTATCAATTTTTGTAGTGAACCTGCTTCAGTTAAGGAAGCCTTTAAACTTGTTTAGTAATCGCTTCGGATTTACCATCTCCTATCTCTTTGGTTTCTAACCCAGATACTCAGTGTCATGCTAAGTTCTGATGACCACTAGTGCCTCTTGGTGTCTTGGAAATACTTCTCATTATTAGTATGGTAAGAATCACACAGAATTGTTTGATTTCACTGCTGAGTGAGGGCAAGCTATTGTATTCGTGAAGGGAGGTGTGAAAAGTTGGTAAATTTGTAGTATGGCTTGGTTTCTGAAATTTGCCAAATTTCCTGAAACATGGAGGGACCTGAACAAGCCAAGTTCTTCATAATGATCTTTGTATTTCAGCCTTTTTGGGGCAGATTTGCATTACAGAAGAAACAAAGTCTAAAGTCCTTTGGTGAATTCTTACAATTATGTGAGAATATCTTTCTTTTGTTTCAAATTTGATAGTTGGTTTGTTGGGATTTTTTATGGGAGCTGAGTGAAATGGGCCTTTAGAAAGCTCTCTGGTCATCAGAAAATTTAATTCTCAAGCTATGCTCTCAGGAAGAAATTCTGTGTTCTGAGAAGCTGTTTCCCTGTATAGAGGTTTTCATACTGAATTGTTGCCTCATTTCTTTGAGATGTAAGGGGATAGAAATAGTCTTTGGGAACTCAGATTTCAGTAGGGATTAAAAATATTTCCTTTCTTATCAGAGACTTCTTGCTAGCTTTAAGAAGTCTGGTCACATCTGTAGGAGTGGTAACTGGATCACAAATGGCAGTTTGTATCCTGTCAGTGGAATAAATAAGTTCTAATGTGTCATCTACAACAGAATTCCAGATACTACTTGGAGGGGAAATTGGTCTTGGCGATGTCTTGTCTATTCTTGGCAGCCTGATCAAAACCTATGGAAACTGGTTTTTTTTAACTGAAGCCCCAAGATTTCAATTTTATGCTGAATTTTATGCTGAATCAGTAATGAAAGTGTGGCACAGGATGCAAGTATGGATTTGAAAGTGCACTTTTCAATTCTGTTGCAAATGATTATCAGGATGGTCTCACCCTTTGGATGGGAAGGCAATCTCCAGTTTTTGTTTCACTAGTGACTTTGAGATTACTTTTAGAAGCTACCAGCTGTAATGCATAATGCTGTTACAAGAACTGCCACTAATATGGGTGGTGAGGAGAGAGGGAAGGAGCTCCAGCAGAAGGTATGAAGTTGAACTAAATATTCCAAAATATGAAATGGTGCTATGTTTTCAATTTACAGTCCTAATCTGCTACATCAGCTTTTCTTATGTTTCCTCTTAAAACTTCTTGGATTTCTGGTGTTGGCTGTTCTGTTTTCCTTCCCTCTCTTGGTT
This sequence comes from Loriculus beryllinus, assembly GCA_039877255.1. Classification (NCBI taxonomy): domain Eukaryota; kingdom Metazoa; phylum Chordata; class Aves; order Psittaciformes; family Psittacidae; genus Loriculus; species Loriculus beryllinus. The sequence continues at coordinate 17,433 of JBCJKH010064243.1, forward strand.
AAAAATGACATGATTTTGGCAACAAAGCGCTCCCACCTCTCCGGGACTTCCTGGTGTCATCTACAATGTACTAACATTTGTCTACCAATGTCAAATTGACTACTGACAAATTGAATGATTTGCCTGTTTAATTGTTGTCTTTCTGAAGAGCATGCAACAAAAACAATTCTTTAGTCTAGCCAAACTCTCTGAAGCTGTAGTAGTAAATAGCTGAAGGATTCCATACAAATGTGCAATGAAAAATAAAAGTATTTTCATATTTTATTAGACTCCAAATGAATGGTGCTGCTGCATTTTAGCACCCAGCTCCTCAAAGCATCCGGCATATTTAAAACACAGCATGCTTAAATTGTTGTATTGTGCTTAATTAAAAACTAGCTTTAGTCATTCTGCTTAGTGGGTATCCAGCATCTCCTTTGCTTGTGGGTAATTCATACTTCTACCCTTCTCCCTTTCTTTCCCTCCCCTATCTCACCCTCTCCTACAAAGAAACATACCTAAGACAGTCTTCTGGGGCTGACATAGACAGGATTATGATTTTACAAATTACATTTGTTGGGGGGTTGGTTTGGGGTTTTGTTTGGTTTTGGTTTTGAGAATAGGATAGAAATACAGGAAAGTCTTTAGAACAGAGGGAGATAAGTAAAATCCACCCTCTGAGTGATGGAGGAGTGAAAGAGAGAGACAGGAATGCATTTAACTATTATTAATGCCTATTTTAAAAAGGAAGTGGGCTGGAAAATAGAGCTACAAATGTCAGTTCTTTAGAGTGAAATACCAGTGCCTTAAAGAATTAGAAACACACCCATTAAAAAGGCAAAAGTCAGATGTGGTAACTCTGTCTTCAAACAGCCTAGAAAGGAATCACAGTAAAAGCATCCAAGGTGACTTACTGTGACCCCTCAACACTGTCTTGGAAGCTAATAGTACTAAATGGATTTTTCTAAACATCCTTCTGCCTGAGGAGCAGCTAAGAGGGAGCATCCAGTAGATGTAGTTGCTGGTCACTGCACAACTGCTGCCATGAGTAAGTGCCATGAAGTGTGCTAATGAATTGATACGGCTGGTGAGCTCTCATAAGATGAGTAATTGGGCACAGAGTGGTTACAGCAGAGTTGGCAGTTGAATAGTGTTAATCACAGTGATGACTTTAATAGCATTTAATAGACACTTATCTGAATTCAAAGTCAGATGAGATACTGCTCATTTTAAAAGCATTTCCAGTGCTATTAGTTTCCTGTCATGAAAAGGCACTAAAATTTCCATTTTTTTGTTGGATGTTGGGAAAAGTGCTTCTCTTGCTTTCTGAATTCTGGAGATAAGTTGGCTGTCTGCACTGGAACGCCCATTTTCAGCTGATAGCTTTAAGCAGTTGTTTGAGCTTAAAACTTTCCTCCCAAGCAGTCCTTTAAAAAGTAACAGAAAGGTGCTTCCAACACAAGTGGCTGAGGAACATGGGTGTTTCTGAATGGCACTGGCAAAAGGTAACCAGCAAATACCCTCAGTCTGTAAAGAACATAGGCAGTTAGTTGGACTGCTTAAAGTCTAAATTAAGATTGCAGCTCTGCTCTGTGTGAGACCCTGTTGGTTAAATTACTAGTGTTCTTGTGGATGCAGGTACTTAATGCACAGCACCAGACATGGTCTATTTCTATTCTTACAGTACTGAAGTATCAAGCAAATGCTTTAGGGAGAAGGTGGGGGGATGTTAGCCACAACAGAGCAGATTGCAGATGATTCATACACAGTTTAGCTCTAGTTAAGCCTGATTTAAATTTCCCTGCTTAGTTCTATTACTGTCCCTTTTACAATTGGGCCTGTGCCACCACACAAAATCCTAGTAAGAAGTAATGGTCCTTTGCCCCTTTTTGAGGAGCAAACAACTCCTGGTAGACAAAATGTCATTTAGGAAGGGTTGGAGAGGGAGAAAAATGAGCTTTCAAGTGAGTGCAGAATTTCCCAATCTATGCTAAGTTACATATTCTTGCTAAACGTGTTTATGGCAGGTCTGATTGCATTTGAGCAGTTGTGATGGAAAGCAATGGGTTTCCTGGCAAGCTAGGCATAACCTTTAAAACTGGCAGCACCAAACTCCTTGCTTTCCTAAGTCAAGCCACTAAATCAGCGAGCCCTGGTATTTGTTTTGCAGCATTGACAACTCTAAGAGCTAAGCCAGCCACTTTCTGCATATGTTTCGGTTAGTTTTAATGTATTTGTTGGATTTCACTGTATCTAAAGTTATTTCTGTTGATAGAAGTTGTGTCAGCTGAAAAGCAGTCAAATGGAGACATGAAGGAGTGACTGGACTTGAACATGTATCTGTCATAGAGATTTCTTAAAATACTACCTTATTGTGATAACTTATCTCTGAATAGAACAGGAAACCAAAATCTTACAGAGAATCACTTAAACCTTTAGTTTGGTGTGAGCCATCAGAGCCTGGACACTCACAAGCCTTCCCCACAAGCTGTTCAGTGTTGCCAGTTGAATGGATTTTCTGAACCCTGCATGCTACTGCTGGTGCACACAGAAATAAACAACAGACAGCTGTGTTGGCAGCAGAGAAAATTCAGCAAGATGCTGCTTTTGTCAACCAAAAGAGGCCAGAATGGATAGGAAAAGAAATGTTTTCCAGTGTCTTGGAATGCAAACAATGGAATACAGAAAAAAACCAACCTAGAAGAGTTGGCAGCACACTGTCAGCTGAAAACCACTGTTTAAAGCAAATGAATTTGGCTGCTTTGTAATGTCTGCTTTATTTTGTTAACAAACTCCTCTCAGTCAGGGTTTCATGTCTTCTTGTTGATATGTGCTTTTTAGTCAGAAGAGAGAAGATATATTTAACCTTCTAAGGAGCTGAATGCATCTGGGCTTTGTGACTAGTTAGATTATGATTATTGAATTTTCTCTCTACTATTAAGCCTGATTATTCATTTCCAGGAGATATTAATAGAGTGAGTACTGAAATTACTAATGATGAAATGGTTCTGGATTTCCATGCACAAGAAGTTTATCAGTCTTTCCTGATCTACCAGATCAATTCTTCAAGTTCATTACATTTGTGCGGCAATACCTGAGGTTTGTGGGAGGTTTGTCTCTTTGGCAAATGGAGCAGGAAGGTGTCACCATCCCTTCCTGCACAAAGTATTTATCCTTTTACCTAGGGAGTGATGGTTCCTTTTTGGATGTCTAAGGATAAAGAGGTAATAGCTAGAATACTAGAGAGAATATGGGCACTTTCTCAGGGCAATTAAATACTATGACTTCCTCTTTTTCATGTTGCCCTTTCTAACTTAGTTAAAAGGTATTCTGCTTAATACTGGATGATTAATGCTGCTTTCTTTTATTTTTTTCCTTTCAGTGTGTTTAATAATAAGGTGTTTGTTTTGAGGGTTAAAACCTTATACTGGAAAAAAAAAAAAAAGGCCAGTATAGTTTTAGCTTTAAGTACTTTTAACTACTTTGATTTTTAGAAGAGGAAGTTAAAAGTAATCAGTCCTGCTCAGTCTCCTCCTTACTCTCTTCCCAGTTTTCTTCTATGTTTTATGTCCTTTTACACTGCCAGTCCCCCTCCCCAAAATGCTGTTTCTTAGACTGTAAACTCCATTGGCTGTTAAGTGAGTTTAGTTGCTACTTCATAATTTCCATTTCATCTGTGTTCATAGTGATTGTGATCCGATCTTTGGAGGCTGCAACACTGAGTGTAGGAAGTGCCATGTCAGCTAGGACAGTAAGAGACTACAACAACTGTTACATGTTTGGCATTGACCAGTATTGGATGTGTAAGAAGAAAATACTATTATTTGCATGTTATTCCGTGGGAATACTTAAGCTTATTTCAGGTAATAGTAGCTCTCATCCTGAACACAGGACTTCAGAAATATTCTTGTCTCTGTATTTCCTTGTTCTGCAGATTGTGTTTTCAAACATTTGCACTGTTTAGAGTAGGGGAAAAAAGCGTTCTAACTTTCTTCACCTCTCCAGTTCTCTCTCTTTCTTGCCCTAGTTGGCAGAACAGGCAGGATGGTAACTGCAGCATACCATGTGGCTAATCAACCTCTCAGTCAGTGTAATTCTTCAGTGTCTGCTGTGTACGGTAACTTCAATCTTGTGCTTATTTAGTGGTAAGTTAGACTTCTGTAACTACTTCTGCTGATTTAAAAATGTGTTCTTATCAGTATTAAAATAGTACAAGAACAGAAGTGTTGCTTTAGGCACGTTTCTTGCCACTATGTTGGCTAATGAACCTTGAATGAAAGTAAGAGGGCCAGTGACTTTGAAATAGAAGCTGTTAGCCAAGTGTTGTAGAATTGTAGTCCTTATTTATTTTGTATGCTAATCTGCACTTGTGACCCTGAGCAGAAAAGCTACAGTACAGCAGGTTTTATAAACTGTGGCTTAACCAGTTACCTAGTATCTTAAAACTCTTAGTTAAGCTGTCTGGTTTTGTGCACAGGTCAGAAACCTGTTGTCATCAGTCATTAAATGCTATGCATATTGTACATTCATTTACATGGATTGTTCTAACAGTGCTTGTGTGTATTATGCTACATTACCATATTTTTTATATATATGTATGTACTGCATGAGGTTTAATTGTTGGGGTTTTTTGTATTGTCACTTTTTTATTCACACAGTGCCTCATGTATCTATTTGCATATTGCAAGAAGTTGTTTCAAAGCAGTGATTGGAACAGGGTGGGAGAAAAACTCTCCACTGTAGGACCTGGTGTTTCTGAAGTATTAATAAAGTATAGTGACTCGAAGCATTGTTTGTTTCTTTTCTTAAATGTATTTTTAATTCTAATACTTCAAATAGCTGGATCTGCAATATTGCATATTTTGAATGGTTACCCTATCACTAAATCTTACTTTCTTCCATAGTTCCTTTCTGGGAAAAGAGACCAGTGGAAGGAGTAGAAGGAAACAGTCCTTGGAATCAGAGAGCATGCTTACTTGAAATGATAATGTCACTAAAACGATTGTGGAAATGGCCTGTGTACCTCTTAAAGTCATTGATTTGATCTAAGTTTTCTTTCACTCTTTTTACCAGCTAACAGCAACAATAATGCAGGTTAAGTTTTGTGTACAGTAATATGGGATAATGATCTGAAGGACCCTGTTGCAGCAGAGATCTGTGACCAGTTGTTGTTTAATTGCATACTTGTGAGAGAAGTGGTCTTTAACTGCTGAAGTGGAAGGATGGATGGTGAATTCTTGGAGTACATTAAGGTTAATTTACTACATAGAGGAAGTTTTCAGATGGATGGTAACTTTAAAAATACGGCTTGGGTGCTAAGCCAATCTGTGTGATTGTTTCTGAAGTGCTGGTGTTCATATTCAGGAAAGAATATGGAATGGGGATCTGAGAGATGCTGTCTTTTAGGCAGTTTGTCTAAATGCTGTTGTATTTATCCTAGTGAAGAAAAATAAAAATCTAGTAAGAGCGAAGGATAATGCATCAGAGGGAAGCAGAGAAGATATTTCTTGAAATGCAGAAATAAGGAAAACCATAATCATCAGGTAGGTTCTGCTCGAGATGCTGTGGGAATACTTGAACCTACTTCAAATCAAACCTCAAATCTCTTGAAAATATCTCCCATTTCACAGTTTCAAATGTTTTGTTGGTTGATTTGTTTGGGATTTTTTTAACTGTAAGAACTCCAGGGGTGAAAATTCACTTGTAATAATCTATAGAGAATTAGCAAGTTCTCAGGAAAGTGTAGGTTGGGATTTATTTGACGAGGTTTAGCAGCAGTTTCCTAGCCTGTGATTAACTTAGCTCACCAGGGAGCATAAGCAACAGCTAAGTGCTGCTGTTCTTTCGTGATTATGTAAAGCAACCGTGGGAATCCATCATCCAGGTAATTCCACAATCCAAAGGCACTACAGCTACTCTTCGTTGGCAATGACACAGAGCTGAACACAATCACTCCAGTGTCATATAGGCATCTTTGGTACTTCTACCAAAGGGTATTGTCTTCCTATAGATCACAGCCCATTGGAGCTGCAGTCAGGAAAAGGACTGGGCATCACTATTGCTTCTCCTTGCTGGTGCCCAACATTGGCTTTACTGTCTTCTTTTGACTAATAGGAGGTGAAATCTTCACGTTGCTGATTCTCGTTGGCTGTGCTATCTTATTCGTGAATGTTTTCTTTTTCATCTAGCAGATCTCCAGTAGACCATGTGTTCAACATGGGGCTCACAGCCAACCTTCTGCACTGTGGTATCTGTCATCTGCAGTCTCTGTTGCTGGTGGGTTTGAGCAAGAAGCAATCAATAAGCCCATGGAAATGAATGTTAAACTTTGATTTAAAGCCTCATTTAGCTAAACTAGATGCCATGGATGGGGTTCATGACACAGAAGCATTATCCACCTAAATTGTTTGAGGAAGGAATGACAAACCTTCAAGTCCTGTTTAACCACCCCGATTTGATGTATGTTTCTTTGCAATGTGCTATAAAATCTGAACCACTCATTTCCTTCAGTGTAGAAAGTAATG
>JBCJKH010064244.1:0-15840 GCA_039877255.1 Loriculus beryllinus
CTCTACAAGTCCATTTGAATCCATTTTGGCTTTCTCGGCTGAGCAGCAGTCTTCAGCACGAACATTTGAACTCTGTTACCACAGAGAAAGAGCTAGGGGAGAAATCTAATGCTGAGAGCTCATTCCAGATAGCAACAAACCACAGCCAGAACCTAAACCTGATGGAATATAAGCCAATGTGGGGATTAACACACTCAGAACAGCTGCTATGCAGGGGAAGCCTCTCAAGTGAAACGTCTATTCACTTATTTCCTTTTTAATTAATAAACCAGAGAATTTGGGTGTTAGAAGATTTCGAGCCACACCTTCTATCAGCATCAACCAGCACCACACCGGTGGGTTCCTTCAGCAACAGGAACTCACAGTAGAGGAAGTGCAGCTTATAAACAGTTCCCATGCAGCAGGACAGGGTTTGTTTTATCTGGCGGCTATTCCCAAACAGCACAAGATTAATGTCCAAGACCTGCACTGGCACCACAGCCACAATCAGGTCAGTGTGTAACTCCAGTGGGGTACTGAACAACACACTGAGTCTCCCCGTGTCCTGGACAGGCTCCACAGCGCAAGCAGAGCATCAAACAAAGCCACTGCCATCCCTCCAGGATGGGTGACAGCTTCTCTCGTCTTTCATGGCCCCAACGTGAGGAGCCCTGCCAGAAGCACGCCTGATGTTCCTTGGGGCAGTGATCAGAATGCTTAATCAGCTGCTTCCAGACAGCTGAACTGCTTAACCACTGCACAACAGTGACTAAGATCCTGCCGGGACGTGCCATGACAGTCCTTTAACTGGAAGCACAGCTAAAGAAACCTGCAATCTCTGCAGACTCTTACTACAACCAGCCCTGGAGCTCAGGAAGCTCCCCAGATGCATTCTTGAGCAGGGAAAAAGCAGGTAAGGAACAGCAAAGCTTCAACCTGGATTACAAACTTGACGCCAGCAGGCACCTCCTCCAGAGATCATTTTGGGTATATGCAAGATACCCACAGGAATATCAGTTTCCATGAGGAGTTTTTGTGTGTCTCTTGACATAAACACCCTCCAACTGTAAGGAAGTCACACCAGCATCTGCCTGTTGAGTGCTATTGCCTGTAATCACACTAACTTTCATTAGGCTTCTAGAGCTAACATAAAATGGGCTGCAGAGCTGAGCAGAAGAGAACGGGAAGTCCTCAGAGGAATTTCTATCACTAATAGGGAAGTGATGGGTCACCTTTCCCTCCCTTTAGCCCCAAAAAAGCTTTCAATAGCTAGAAACCTGGTTAGTAGTGCTCATTCCTCCCCGTTTGTCTGAAGAACGCACATATATTCAACGCAGCCCATTTTAAAACCAGATTAATATTTGTCCTCAATTAGGAGAATGGGCCCAAAATAGAAATTTCCAGCACAGTTTGTTCAGGAGGCTTCTGACAAATCAAGACAAGAGAAAGGCCGAAAGGCACCGGACCCCCTGTGCTATTCCTGCATGTATCAGCAATACCTCGTGCTTCTGTAACTGAGGGGAAATTAATTGCTTGCTTGTAAATTAACAAAGCTGATGTGCTACCCTGAGTGAACTGAAGTTGGAACATATAATCCCAGTGTGACTGTAAACCTCATTTCCCTATTTAGTAGGAAGGAGAAAGTGTCTTGCACTAGGAAAAGTCTCTAAGTAGCATCTCTGACATAAGACACTGTGTTAAGTTTGTCAAGCACTTCAAATATGACAAATGCTATTTATATATCAAGTGTCATTATATGGGGAGCTTAAATGAAAAGCTGGACGTAAGTAAACTATAAAGTTCTGATGCAAATAGATTTACAATTTCCATAAAGGAAAGCTCTAGCATCCCCTCACAGCACTAAAAGGCAGGTTGTCCTCTGATGAGCCCGTGTCTGGCATTCAAAGAGAAAAGCCCACATCCCTCCTCTTCTCATTCTTGTGCTACTTTCTGCTGCACTGATCCAGCAAACACATTTGTACACACTGATCTCACCTTTCCAGGCACTGCCCCCAGTTTACATCCTGGGCATGCCGTGCTGTGGTATGGAATACCCCTTTGGTCAGTTTGGGTCAGGTGTCCTGTCCCTGCTTCCTCCCTGCCTCCCCTCCTCCCTGGCAGAGCATGAGACTCACAAAGTCCGTGGTCAAAGTAAATATCAGTATTATCAGCTCTGTTCCCAGGCCGAGTCAAAACACAGCTACACCAGCCACCAAAAAGAAGAAAAAACGACTGCCACTGCTGAACCCAGGACAAATAGGCAGTTTGAACTCATTGAACTAGCCAGTTGGTGACTTTGTTCTTTTCACAGACTAGCATTTAGAGAATGTAAACTGTAAGTTATATTACAGAACCTATGTAAGGACCTAAGCAAGAATCCTGCTATGGCCTACCAGAGGAAGACTGAGTAGTGGGACTGGGTAGATTTGGGTATGAAGAGTCTACACAAAACTACACTCGTGCAAGCATGCACAGAGCAAGGCTAGAGAGAGAAAACAGTGTGTATGACAGTAACACAAGAGGGATGGGGACCTGGTGGGGCGAATTTAAAGCCTTGAAGATAATCAGAGAACTGGAGCACTTTTCTATGAAGACAGGCTGAGGGAGTTGGGCTTGTTCAGCCTAGAAAAGAGAAGGCTCAGGGAAGACTTAAGGTAGCTTCCAATATTATTAAAAGGAGCGTCCAAGAATTCTGGAGTGGGCCTTTTTACAGGGACATGTAGTGACAAGACAAAGAAGAATGGCTTCAAGCTGACAGAGGGGAGATTTGTGTTAGACATTAGGAAGAAATTCTTTACTATGAGGGTGGTGAGGCACTGGCACAGGTTGTCCAGAGAAATTGTGGATGTCCCATTCCTGGAAGTGTTTAAGGCCAGGTTGGATGGGGCTTTGAGCAACCTAGTCTGTTGGATGGTGTCTCAGCTCATGGCAGGGTGTTGGAACTAGATGATCTTTAAGGTTCCCTTCAACCCTAACCATTCTATGAGTCTATGATTCTAAGTTCAGTCGTAGAACTCCTGAGGGGTTTTTTGTGACTGTAATAGAGCGTCTGTTACAACTTAGTTTTAGCTGTCAATGGAAATTTTATACTGTCTGTATCCTAACCAGAAGTGCAGACATGACTAAAGAGGTTACTATAATAAGAATGCTAATACAACACGCAATGGCTCTTTTCATGTTAATATCTACATGTTAAAAAGTCCTCCTTAACTTGCGTATGTGATCTATAAAATGTTAATTTAAAAATGCTTTTATTATTTACACTTCCTATCCAGTGCTGTAGATTAGATCTAGTTGGGATGCTAAACTATGAGTCTACTGGGCCAAAAGTCTTTCCACTGTTTCTCTGCAGTATTTTTTCTCCATGCCAGCAAGGAGTAGAAACAGATGAGTCACAGAGCTGATCTGAATAAAAATCTGTCTCTGATAGCCAAGAATAACAAGGCCTTAAGACAGTGTTGCTCTCACCCTTTTTCCTTTGAAATACACTCCTTTGGATGAGATCAGAATAAATTTGCATTGAAGAAAAACTAAAACAAACGAACAAACAAGCCCACCACCAAAAAAAAAAAAAAAAAAACAAACAAAACAAACAAACAAAAAAAAACCTCCAAAGCGTCAAGAATGTAGCATTGTTTGTTATCTGAGTAACTGCTTTCTTCGCTTGGGCACCGTCTTATATTGAACTAGTAGGGAGATAGAAGTGAGTGTAACTTATGGTGTGTGATCATTCTTCTCCCGAGTACTGTGGTACTGAGGAACTGCATTTTGTACTGAGTTTTATCTGATTTTAACCTCATTATGATATTCTTCATACAAAACTCTTTTTTCTCAATGCATCTTCCTCATTATATTTTGAGCACAATAAGAGAACAGCAATACGGTAAGTAGAAGCTTACAGTAACCTTTAATGACTGAGAAGAAATCCTGGGCTGTGCATAACAAGTTACATGGTAAAAAAGGCATTGATCTTGTAATGCTTGGCTGAAAAAAACATTTTCTTTCTCAACTAAGTTCTTAAGCCAATTTTATGCCTTTCATTAATTGTGTCATTGTTGGATATGGTAAGAACACTAAACTTGCCATGTCGTATTCTAGGCTGATAACTCAGTTTCCTCTTTCCTTTTCCAAAAGCTAATTAAATCTTCAAAATGTGATCTTTCATAGTTGTTCATGGGGTGATGGGGAGAGATTTTCTGCTCCATGGAATAAAAAATTATTTTCTCATGACAAAGCAGTTCACACAGCTGGGAGAACATTATGACTCCTACTCTACTACACAGTTTTCTTTAATTAGTTTGAGGGGGTTTATTAGCTTCTGGAAGGGATGAAACGAAAAGGAAGAATATAAAGTTAATTTCATTATTAGTCAGAAAATCTGTAGCCTAAATTGTATCCTACTCTTGCATTCCCAAGAAAAAAACATCAGTGAATTGCTTTAAAGAAAAATATGTGTTAAAATGAACTATACAAGTAGTTTAAATATATAGCTCCTCAGTTTTTCTCACCAAAAAAAGACTGCTTTTAAAAATAATTCTTTAATCTTTGCCAGATCTTTCACACTGCTGTCAATTTCAGAATTATACCCCTCACTTTTAAAACCATGCTTTGTAATGTTATTGGTCTGGAATTTTTTAATCTCTTCAAGGAGTTTGAATGTTGAAGGTCTTGAGATCAACTTTTCATTTGAATAAGCTGTTTATTTTAGTGTACTTGTGGTTAATGTTTTGTCAGCTTTATTTTATGAAAAATGGGAGAAGTGTACTCAGCTGCTACCAAAGTGCCTACAAATGTAAAGCTGGAATGTGGTGGTAAAAGCTCAGCGAAATTTTCCAGGAATTAGTGTTCAGGACTCTATCACTGCCAACATCAGCCAGGCCTACAAAAATATATATACTATGCAAAACTGTGATGCTAGTATTTCTTTGTCATTTACAGTATACCATAATTGGAAAAGTAGTATCCAGAGCCTATTGTCTTAAAAATTGTTTTGAACCTTTCGTAAGATTGTATAATTTGTCAGCATTTCCTCTCTCAAGGAGCCAAAATCAAGACTGTGATAACTTGTGTGAATTTGCACTTTTGTGTAAGAGAAAAGAAATTGTGTAACAGATATAGTAGTAGACCTTTTATTTCTGTCAGCTTAATGAAGAAGACCTTATATCTTATAGGATCATGAATGGTAAATTGTGTATTACAGTATAGAATTATCATTTAACATTGGTTTGCTGTTATGTGTAGCATACACATATTCAAGAATAAGAATATTTTACTTGCATAATTATATATCAGTTCCTGATCCCAGGAATTGCTAAATACTGCGTATGCTGTGATGGCATACTCCTTTAACTCTGTTTTAGATTTCTTGTTTGGTTTTCATCCTCACTACCTTTACCAGTGAACTTTTGCTTGTGTTCATCCATCCGGTCTTTAGTGACCTCCTTCTCTGTAACCTGATTTATGTCTGTTCTTAATTAGTTATCTCCCTCATTCGTAAGCTTCTTACTTGAAAAACTGAGGTTCTCTCATCCCACTTTCTATCACCATACACTACACATGACTTTCTTCTAAATACCTGTTAGTTCCTATAGCCGCTATGTACATGACCTCATGTAGATTTGTCATTTTAATTTCTGTTCTGTTAATTTTTTCCTCTTCCTTTGCAATCCTGATGCCACCAATTTCTATCAATGTCTTCACTTTATTTTTCCCTTTCTTCAATCCCATCTAATCTTTTTGAAACAGATAAATTAATTTTATTCAGCTGCTGTTCTAGTTGCTTCATCTTTTAATAACTCCATATAAGTTCCACATACCCTCCTATTTTCCTTCCTAGCACTTAAACTTAATGATGGAAGTTATTCTGTAAATTCTAAAGCCTTGCATTTGCTAAGAAACAACCAATCTGTACTCTATAAAGAAAAGGTTAAATGATTAAAAGTGATAAAGAACTGGAGAATGTGTACTTAATGAAAAATTAATTAAAAACTAGACTTAGCTAAAATTAGTATTCACTTATCCTGTACATTTTTTAATTGTGCTTTGTTTGTATTCCACAGAACTGTCTTATATGAGTGCTGTCCTGGCTATATGAGGATGGATGGTACAAGAGGATGTCCTGCAGGTGCAAGCTTGTTTTCGTATGGATGAGTCAGTAGTATAAGAAGCATCACAGCACAGGAGAATTTCAAAGATGGTCATCTTGAGACATTATTGCCTCTTTTTAAGAATTACTGCCTGAGAATACACAGCTTCATTTGCATACAGCCCACACAGTTAGAAATCAGTCAGCACTGAATTTGGTCTTTCAGTTGAAGTTGAATTTCCCAGCTCCTTGCAGTTGAGAGGAACGATAGATCCCAAAGCTGCCCAAGAACTTTTATTCCTATTTCCACCACACCCCAGAGTAATTTAAAAGCATACCAGTAAGGTCAGAAACCAAGGACATGAGGTGTGTCATATCTAACTTCTGTTTATTCCTTTTTCCTTAGAAATCTTGAATCTTATTTACTGAAAGAGTGTTACAGGCTTTAAATTAACTAAGGACTGAAAACTAATAATTAATTAATTAAATCTTTTACTTTTTATTTCTGCTACTCTCTTTTGCATAAATAAAATTAATCAAAGCATGGAAGAGTAATCTGTGAAGAAATTTATTTCATAACTTCAGATCTTTATATCTGAACTATGCCCTTTATATTCAGTAATAGAGTTAGGCATACCTAAGGCTGAGTTTGTTTAGATGAATTAATTTCGCTTTAGATATTAACATTTGAATGAGGTCAGTCATACTGTAGAATTGCCTGCTAATCTCCATGACCTTAAAAAGAGCCAAGAACAGCTAACTCACATACAGATGTCTTGTTTCTAGATGCCTAGAAGAAGGAAAGCTGAATTCAGGTCTCATTGTTTTAACTGTGAGCCTATGGACATCCTTACTCTCTGGATGAGAGTTAATGCATAAACCACACACTGAAGAGCAAGAAGCCTCACAAGAGCAATTCTGCTCCACCATGACCAAATGAGATCCACTCCATTGAAATTTTTGTGATTATACATGGAATTTTCTCTTGTCCTTAATGGATAGACACCCATTTCAGGTTGGGTTGGCACAAAACAAAACAGCTCTTCTAAAGAAAATATTGCAATATTCAATTTTGCTCGATCTAATTTTTCATTAAGCAAACTGAAAAAATAAATAACAAGCAGATGTGTTTGGATGTTTTTTAAGTGTTTTGACAATAGAATTTTAATCCAAGCACAATGTTTTAATATTGGTTTAAATAGTTTCAGAAAGGTAGTTCTACTGTCCAACTAAAAGAAACAGAATACATTTGATTGTGAGAAAATGGATGACAGAAGAGTTTACAATATTTTTATGTTTATTTTAGTTGCTCCTATTGATCACGTATATGGCACACTTGGTATTGTGGGAGCTACTTCCACACAGCAGTATTCTGACATATCAAAGCTGAGAGAAGAGATTGAAGGACGAGGATCATTCACTTTCTTTGCACCAAGCAATGAAGCGTGGGAGCAACTAAATTCAGTAAGTGTGTGCATGCTCATGCACACATATATGTGTTGAACTGCATTTCTCTTTCAGCTAATGTTGTTTTAGCTGCAACTGATAGTCTATGATAAGGTAGACCAGAAAAAATATTGATATTTTAGATATAAAGGACATAGCACAAGTTATAATTAAATTAATTTCTTGTTTAACATGCGTTGCTGAATCTGGAGAGTCTGAATTTGTTTTCAGTAGTACTAAGCAACTGTGTTTCTTCATTAAATGCGTCCATGAAAAATATTAATATTGTTAGTGCTATTAGCACAGTTTGGGGTTAATTCATAGGATTTCTAGCAATTGCATGAAGTCTACATTTACAACTGTACTTTGTCAGTGATTCAGGTGTCCTTTTAGTAATGTATTTAGGTAAATAAATATTGAATCAAAGCTCAATGGCCTGTCCGTGGTGAGAACTCCTGTCTTCCATTTGTGAGCAAGTTAGACTAAAGTATCATTTAAGTAGAGCCAGATTGACTGGTATCAAAGTTATGTCTCCTAATAGGAAATATCCATTGCAGTATATATTGAAAGCATATGTTAAAGTAACTATATGTACATCTTTCTGACTAGAAGAATGTTTTGAATCTTCTAAGTAATGAAATTCCTTTCTTCTTCAGGAAATTCACAGGAATTTGGTTGACAATGTAAATATTGAACTGTATAATGCTCTCCGCCACCACATGGTAAACAAGCGCATGTTGACAAAAGATCTTAAGAACGGCATGACTCTGGTGTCTATGTATAATGACCAGAAATTGCTTATTAACCATTATTCTAATGGGGTAAGTCTACTCACATTTTTTTTTTTCATAAGAAAATTATTCAGTTACAGCCAATACTTTTCCTTTATTTCCTTCTATAGCTAAGAATCCTGGTTATAGAAAGTTTAACATCTAGCAAATCAGATGCTACTGACAAAAATAAATAAATTTTCTCTTGAAAAAATTTTGTCTGCTATGTAGACTAATCACTAAGAAAGGATGTGCATTCTTGATCAAAGTTCAAATGAAAATAAACTTTTTTCCTAAAAGACAAAGCCTCTTGTATCCAAAATATATGATCATAATAAACAGGGGAGAAAATCTAGTATTAATCTTCATGTGTTTACAAAATCATTTTTACATCAGATCTTTCATTTGAATTGGAGTGCATGGTAGAAGCATTTAAGATCATAGTGGGTATACTTCCTGTATTTGGCTAGAAACAAAATAACTTTTATGAATGCTAGAAATCTCCTAGTTAATTCACTCATCTTTGTTGCTTTACAGGCATTGAAACTTCCATGTTTGACTACAGCTTACATTAGTAAAAAATCCTCATACAATCACTGTATTAACCATATACTGAAACCAAAAGTGAATGCATTAAGAAAGTAAACACGAATATGAAATAAATGTTGCCTGAATAAATCTACTGCTAGCTTCCCAGAAGCTTATCCAGCCTTTGAAATCTTACGTGTTTTTACTTTAAATTTAAAATAAAAACTGAAAGAACAATGAATATGGAAAGTACAGTCCATACTTTGACCATCTGTAAGAATTAGATTGCAAGTATATGATCAAACAAATGTTTAATGTTCTGCTTGATTGTCCAAATATAGGTTGTTACAGTTAACTGTGCCAGGATCATCCATGGCAACCAGATTGCTACCAATGGTGTTGTTCATGTCATTGACCGTGTCCTGACCGCTGTTGGAAATACTATTCAAGATTTCATTGAGGTCGAAGATGATCTTTCGTCTCTTAGAGTAAGTGAACAAAAATAAAAACACTTTTTTGGTCTTGTAGGGTTTTTTTCTTTCTTTTCTATTTGTGTATGATAGTTGGAAGTAAGAAGGATTAGTTCAGAAAGAGAGAGAAATAAATTAAATTATGAGCTCCAACTAATGTTGCAAATGTGGCTATATAAAAAGGCAAAGTATATTTTACATAAGGAATCTGTTTATTCTCTTTTGTGGATCAAATAAGACCACATCAATAGAACATAATGTGTCTCTGCACATAAAAAGTGTGTCTTCAAGCACTGAGGTAATGAAACGTGTGGCATAAGTTACCATTTGGTGCTGCTAGATAACTAAGAAGAAGTTCAAAATGGATGACAGAAAATGGTAAAAAAAATCCAAAACAAACCAAAACCAACCAACCAACCAAACAAACAAACAAAAAAAAACAAAAAAAACCAAATGCCAGAACCTAACTAATAGCATGTTTCGGAGCATTAGTAGATAAATGTAAGAAAGATTTTTCTTGTGGAGAGCAATCAGCTTTTTTCTGCCCAGATTTCTAATCTCTCTTTCTTCTGGGGGATGAGTCTGCTTAGTGTAATGGGATTTCATGCTGCACATGTTTAAAAGAATATGCCATGGTTTCACAAGTAGCTGTTGTCTTTTCCCTCCCCCATATCCTTAATTAAAAAAAAAATAATAATAATAATTTTAAATGCAGGGCATAAATCTGGAAAAGACCTTCTGAATCCCTCAAATCTAGTCCATGACAGGCAATCATGTCATTTAATCTCTTTAAAAAACTAAATGTGCAAGCAAACACTTCCTAGTTGCTAGGATTCACGTTTGTTTTTCTTACAGTTACATCATATTAAACTCTGCCTTTCTCACGTTTCAAAGGGTGAATTCCCTGTTTATAGCACATACACTTGTTAATTACTATGTGTGTGCCCTTGCCCTTAATACTGCTTTAATGACTTTGGCTCCAAAAACAACTGTACTAATGAAACTATTCACAACAAAATCAACCATGAGACTCTAATATGGCATTTCTTTTAGGATGGTTATTCCCGTCTTCCAATTCACCAGTTTCAGATGCACTTTATCATTCTGTCTTAGGTTGAGCTAATAATATTTCATCTTTAACTGAGCAAATTCTTTATTCAAGTCCAGATGTGTTCAATTTTACATATGTTCTTTTTCTAGAAAATCTGCAAATAATTCATTTGGCATACTTTATTATAGTAGCTTTTTCCTCCATCATATGGTCTCATAATCACTTCTTGAATGTCCAGAGCTGCGTAACATCTATAATTATAGAATCATATAGTCATAGAATGGTTTGGGTTGAAGGGGACCTTAAAGATCATCTAGTTCCAACCTCCTGCCATGGACAAGGACACCTTCCACTAGACCGGTTTGCAAAACCCAGAGGTAATTTTTCCTAGCCTCAAAGCCTGAGATGGGATAGAATAGAATGTTTCAGTTGGAATTTGATCATGGATCATCTAGCCTGATCACTTCAGGGCTCACCAAAAGTTAAATCATGTTATTAGGGGCATTGTCCAAACACTGACAGGCTTGAGGCATTGACCACCTCTTAGTAAAAAAATACTTCCTAATATCCAGTTTAATGCTTTCCCGACACAACAATTGAACAATTCCCATGCATGCTATCACTGCATACCAGGGAGATCAGCGCCTTCCTCTCCACTTACTCTCTTCAGGAAGCTGTAGAGAGCAGGGAGGTTGCTCCTCAGCCTCATGTTGTGATTCAGAACTTCTTTGTGTTTAATCAGATTAGTCATACACCTGTAATATATTTTTTGTTATTTCAAGGGCAAATTATTAGTTTTGATCTGATTTGTCAAGATGTTCACATTTTTCATTCAAAAATTCAGGCCAAAATAATTCCAAACTTTGCCCTGTTGTCACCACTGTCAGACTTTTTTGATTACTGCATGCTATATTAAGGAGGTCACTCAGTATATCAAGACACCTTTTCCCCACAAAAATAGTTTTCTATTCCTTATTGTCAGTTTTGTCTTTCCATAACACATATCTCAGTCTAGCATTAAAGTACCTGTGGGAACTTGATGAAATGAGACAAATGTTGTTTTTTTTTTTTTTTGTAATATTTTAAATAACCAGCATTAAATCCAAATTTATCTTCTAGGCTGCTGCCATCACATCAGATGTCTTGGATATTCTTGGAAGGCCTGGCCATTACACACTCTTTGCTCCTACCAATGAAGCTTTTGAGAGACTTCCAAGGGGAGTTCTAGAGAGGATTATGGGTGACAAGGTGGCTTCTGAAGGTATGTAATTTTTTTTTCAAATGAGAAGTACAGCTGACTGGATCAGGAGGTAGAAATTACATTATCCTACCGGCTCTGAAATTAAACTCCTTTCATACATATTGGAGGAGTTATTTCTTTCATCTCTGATTTACCCAAATACCTAATGATTAGAAGTCACTGAAAGCTTAGTTTCCAAAGCTTTGATGTTTCTGGTAGTTCAGCTGCACAGTTATGATAGAGATTACTGCCTCTGGAAATCTAGGGCTAACAGAATGTGGGAGCTTCTCATAGCTTTCTCATCAACAACTTTTTCATACAAAAAAAGAAATGTTATTGTAAAAGCTAAGTTTGGCCCTGCAAGTTGAACTGAATTTGTGCTATATATTCTGAAAAACAGCAGTCAGCACACTCACTTTTTTGAGTACTACAGTAAATCCAAATAATAGCAGAATCGGTTGTGTGTACAGTAATGTAATGGACCACTAAGAAATGGAAAGCTGCATTTCTGTCATCTCCTTTATGCTCTCCATTGCACATAACAAGTTCTCATTCATTTCATTTTGGCCTGATTAAGTCAGACAATAAAGTCAATCGAAGAATGGTGAAAAGAGGGATCTGGGCTAATTTTAATGTGAGACGTTAACTAAATATGGAATTCTGAAATAACACAATTTTTTTGATGTGGTTTTTTATCAGTTTTTTCCAGTTTACCTTCAGGAATTTTTGGCTGATTCTTTTGGTACTCACAGAGGATAGCACACTGAATCTCAGTTACTATAGAAAAGAATAAAATACAAATTTGGGCTGGATTTTCATAGCCTATACAGTTGTGTACTTGGAGGTCTATTTGGAGCATATCTTCTACAGTCACTAAGTTATATACTCTGATGCATGCAGTCTTTCACATAAACTGTATAATTTTCGTAATACCAGGGATGCCAAAGATATTTGACAATAGATGTTTTTTAGAGGGCTGTAGTATCAATTGTCAAATAAATAACTTTCAATAAACTATCTATCAGTGCACATATATGTGCTAGATAAGCTAGTAAACTATTAAAAATAGTGTAGATATTTTATCCCTCACCTGTATGTGTATTTTGTGTATATATATGGATATATATAAAAAAAAATGTATCTAAATACCTATATATTAATGTCCCGAACTTTTTTCCACAGCTCTAGTGAAGTTCCATATTTTAAATACTCTCCAGTGCTCTGAAGCTATCACTGGTGGATCTGTCTATGAGACCTTGGAAGGGAACACAGTTGAAGTTGGTTGTGATGGTGAAAGTCTGACTGTGAATGGAGTGAAGATGGTAAAGCGCAAAGATATTGTGACAAGCAATGGTGTTATCCATCTCATTGATGAGGTCTTAATTCCTGATTCTGGTCAGTGATGTGTATGAAACGCTTCTTACACTGAAGAAGTTTTCTACAATCTTACCTATATTCCCTCAGTTTTGTCATTATGGATAAGCATGAAGAATAAAGGAAAAGGAATAAACTGTGTTAAAATGTTTTTTTCTTATTTTATTTGCAGCCAAGCAAGTCATTGAGCTTGGTGGTGCCCAGCAGACAACTTTTACAGACCTGGTGACACAGGTAGGACTCGCATCTTCTCTAAGACCTGAAGGCCAATATACTCTTCTGGCACCTCTGAATGGTGCTTTCTCAGGTTAGTAGCCTTAAAAGACTATGCTCTGGATGTCAAAATAAATAAGAATAGATGCTACATATTAACATTTATATTTTTTATAGATGACACCTTAAGGATGGATCAACGACTTCTTAAAACAATCCTGCAGAATCACATTATAAAAGTGAAAGTCGGGCTCAATGAACTGTACAATGGACAAGAGCTGGAGACAATTGGAGGAAAATTGCTTAGAGTCTTTGTGTATCGCACAGTAAGTGAATGGGGCTTTCTAACAGAGAGTAAAAGACAAAGCTGAATAAAACCTCCAACATTTACAACATGATTATCTAGCAAAAAAATTCAAGCTTTTAGGCTAAGAAAGTGTGAAAATCTAATCTTTATCAATAGGAACTTTGCTTGCATGGAAGACACTGCGAAAACAAAGCAGAATTCCATATTTTGCACTCCATTAGTTAATTTTTAACATTTTGTTTGTTTGTTTATAACTAGTTAAGAGAATTCTCAAGAGAAACTAAAAAATGATGTTTGGAAATATTTACACCATATTAACTTCCTCCAGATTTTGCTACTTTTGCTTTCTCAAGCAATACCAAATTTCCTGGCAAGAACACAAAATGTGACTGTAGGAAATACATATGAATATTATTTTTAAATTTAGAAACCTGTTGCAAAGTGTGCATTTATCATTTTATCAGATATGTTTAAATGTGTATCACTGTGTGAAAGCTGTACTTGTTTCTCTTTTGATCAGGCTGTATGTATTGAAAATTCGTGCATGGTCAGAGGAAGCAAAGAAGGAAGGAATGGTTTTATTCACATCTTCAGACAGATCATCAATCCAGCAGAAAAGACACTGCATGAAATGCTGAGGAATGATAAGCGTTTTAGGTGAGTAGTGGTTTTGACAGCCCGGACATTTCCCTAGAGATAACAACTCTAGGATATACAGCACAGCTGGTCTGAGAAATAATTGTGGACTGTGAGTTGTTAGATTTTGAAGAGCATGGAGGACAGGGAAGGTGTTATTGCCTCCTAAAAAAAAAAAAAAAAATGTGGAGAAAGAAAATGTGGGAGGTTGGGGAACAAAAGGAAAAAGTGTTCTTCTCTAACTATATACTGAAAGGGATCTCAGACTGAATGTTACAGAACTGGGTAATACCTTCAGAACTATAAATACAGCAGTGTCTGGTGGTTTAATTAATGTGTAATAGAACTCCATATGGGTGCAGCATGATTTTATGCCCTTCCTGTACATATTTCTGTCTCCTTCCTTCAAGTATCTCCACGCTTTTAGAAATAACATCCACCCTTGTCATCTTCTCTTTGTCTCTTTGATTGGTGGGGACTTGTTTTGATGAATTCTGCTCTGGTACAGTCTGACAACCGTTTGGTTTTTGTTTTTTCTTTTTTTTTTTTTCTTCCCTCCTCTTCAAATCCTTTTTCTTGAGTCTGCTACTGTTAAGACTGTCAGTTTTTTTTTGATTTCCCTCTTCCACTTCTGCGAAATAGTGAGATCGTTGCATTATCAAAAATGAGGAAACTAAATGCCTGGACCCAAATGCAGTTTATTATTTTTGGTTTGTTTCTTTGTGGTAAACAGTGTTTTCCTCAGTCTGGTGAAAGCGGCAGATTTAGATGATGTTCTGTCACGACCTGGAGAATGGACTCTATTTGTTCCTACTAATGATGCCTTTAAAGGTTTGACAGATGACGATAAGGATATACTGATAAGTAAGTAACACAAGAAAAATAGAATATAAGCAAAGGTAAAACTCAAGGGAAAGGTTGCTAGTGGTTTTCTTACAAAAAAGCTCTCTGATAAAACAGTTCACTTTTGACTAAGAGCAGGTCTTAGGCCATCCTTAAATTCATTCCTTCTTTGGGAATAGAGAAAATATCTTTTTGGAAAAAAAAAATCAAACAATCAACCTGAATTTAAATTTAAACTTCAATCCTTGATATAGTATTATTCCATCAAAGCTAAAATTTGCATTCATTTAATTAGCTTTAATTTGTCATTATTCAACCTTGCTATAATTTTCTTTTCAGCTGAAAAGTGTCTTCTATCCTCTTTCTTTTCTAGTTGTGGCCATTGCAGTAAAAGATATTTAATACTGACTCTCCTGTCATTCCTTTCTCTGCTCAGTAATCTCTAATATCACTTGTGCTTACAAGTAAAATATTTAATATGCATTGTTAAATTCGATTTTATGTAATTTCAATTTTATGTAGTTTCTTTAATGTTATGCTTTATTATAATAAGAGAAGAAACACTGAATACTCCATATCTCCTGCAGAATTTCCCACTAGAGAGGTAGACTCTGGTCATAGCACTAAGACTATTTTTAGTTTATTTGAGAGTAATGTGAATATAGCCTGTGTGCAAACACAAGAGGAGTGATTGCCTTCAATCCCACATCAGAAGGTCAGCCAGATTTTCCATTACTGCACTTTTTAGGCCAAAATTTGATGACATGAAGCCAACTCCCATGAATCCTTAATGCCTTTGAAGAATCCAGCTCAAAGCATTGATAAACAGCAACCCAGCTCTCTACAGCCTTTATCTCTGTGAATTTGAATTAGCTATCTCTTTAAAGTCATGATAGGG
>JBCJKH010064247.1:0-19041 GCA_039877255.1 Loriculus beryllinus
GTCCCTGCTTATGGCAGGGGGTTGGAACTAGATGATCTTAAGGTCCTTTCCAACCCTAACGATTCTATGATTCTATATTGGTGTTTAAATTTATATATAGGAACCTATTGAGTGTTTCAAGATTATATAGACAGTTGAGGTATCTAGATCTGGCTGAATTCTGTAGAAATGAGGTTCCTGTACTGTTTCTTGCTTTTGAAAGTCCTCCTGGGTTCTATGTATTGGACTCACTACTCTGGAAATCCAGTTCTTTGCCACATTTTTGTTGCCTGTTTCCCAGAAAACAGATGCTGAATGAGGACCCTCCAGGAATGAGGGTGGATGTTCTCATGGGCAGAAGAATGGTTGTCCTGAGAGAATTCCCAAGAAAGCATCTGTGTCTTGAACCACAGTTTGGCAGATCTACTGGCTGTGGTAGGGGCCAAGGGATGCACAAAAAGGCAAACTGCAGA
Organism: Loriculus beryllinus; assembly: GCA_039877255.1. NCBI lineage: Eukaryota > Metazoa > Chordata > Aves > Psittaciformes > Psittacidae > Loriculus > Loriculus beryllinus. The sequence continues at coordinate 453 of JBCJKH010064247.1, forward strand.
GGGGAGGGGTAGGTATATGGAGATTAGAGAAATCAGGAAAACCTTTGCAATCCCAAACCACATATACAGCAAATGCTATCTTATCACTTAAGGTGTAATGTCTTTCTTGTTGTACAGTGGGTAGTCATAATCCCAAGTGCAGCGATGGGTGTAATGAGGATTTGGCCCAGCCTTGACGAGGCTTGCTTTTTTCCTCTCTCATTATATTGTTCAGAAAATGTTAAAATCACTTCATATCCTGTTTTCATTTTGCTTTTCAATGGAACACTTTTTTTAAGAACCTTTCTTCTTCTCTTGCAGCCCTCATTCCATCCCAGATCGCCTGCGGATCAGAGTGAACAGGATCAATTTACAAGAATATGAGGGGCTACATTATGACAAGGAGAAACTCCGAGAAGCTTGTAAGTTTGTAGAAGCTGGCTTGTAGCTGCTTTGGTAGAACATTCTGTATAAATCTTGCATTAACCCAAAACCCACTAAAACCAAATCAATAACAAGAAAAAAAAAACCACTCCACAGGGTCAAGCGTACATTTTGGTATGTTCGTTCATCTATTTGTGCACATGCACATATATATTCTGTCTTTATAAATAACCTCTGTATAAAGAGCATATATAGACAGTTCACCTGTTTTCTTAACTATGTGTTCTGTAAATTGGTTTTGTTTACTGTAAAATAAGTGGTTTTAACACCTGTGGGTTTTTTTTATTCATGTCATTCTGTTGGTTCTTCTGGGATTCTGCAAGTGTATAAAGCTGTTTCAGATTGTATGATTAGCGTCAAATTTGAAACAATGTGTGAGACCATGATAAATTTCATACTAAGCGTGTGCTCTGACCTTGAACATGATTCTTGCTCAGGTGCATTTATCTTGGGAAACAAATATGGTTTCCTTGGTCTCTTATTGTTTAACAGCTTTGTGTTAAAGAGAATAATCACTGTTCTGTTTTCTCATATAATGATTTAATTGCCATGTACTAGGGTAAGTCAAAAGCAGACAGTGGTTGCTCTGGCAACACTGATGATGACAATCCACACTTAAAAATGAAGTTCCTTTCCTTGGTGACACACAGAGTCATTAATCAATGAGGGACATGGATGCTTGTGATAACAATTTAATAGTCTTGTTCATGCATCTGGCTCATTATTCATATAAAATTATAAGCATAATAGTTTGTTGTGCAACAAAGCTTCAGCTCCCTCTGTAACACAGAGCACTCAGGTAATTACAGGATGACAATCCTTTTAATTGGTTTGCTTATCTTACTATTGAAAGATAGTTAAACTGTTTCAGTTTCACTCCTTTAGTCCCACCCCTACTTATTCTCTCAGCTCACCTTCCAACAAAAGAATTGAAATGGCTTAGATTTTAATATAGTTTCTGACAGCCTTTAATGAAGCTTCGGTTAGTGAATTTTGCTCACAGTTAAAACAATTAAAACTTTCATCACTGGACTTAGAAGAATGAGATTTATGGCTCACTGGAGAAGAATCTTCTTCAAGTTTAAATTGAGAGCTTGACCTTGAGTAGATTTCAGGCTATATTGAACCCACGTCTATCCAACTCTGTCAAAAACATCCTTGTTTATTCTATGGTTCTTTCTATGGTTTCCCATCTGAGGATAACTATCGTCATCCATCCTCACTATGGATGTAAAATTGGTGTGTGTGTGTTTTTACTATTTCAAAGCTATTTACATAGTCTTGACACAAAATATACACTTTTTTACACTGTTTTCACTGCAGTTGTAAATGTGTATTTGTTGTCAGCTGCAAAAAAACATAACAATGATGAGATAAAAAAATGCCAGAGAGTGACCTAGCACATCTGAGATTTGTTTTTAGGTTTCTCAGACATTTGTTCATGTGCTGGGTGCGTGCTGAAGAAGTTTTCATTGAAAAAGTTGATGTTTGTCCACCAAAAGTTAAAATGATTGCTTTTGGGCATTGGCAGGTCATTTGCAGTAAGTCTCTGATACAGCTAATTGGATAAATTTTAAATGGTCTTTTGGTGGTAGGCCTATGGATTAGTACCTGGCTGGGTCTATCATAGGCTTAATGCATATTTGAAATAAATGTTCTGTTTATGGCCTAATCAGCAAATCATTCCATGGAGCATTGTTACTGGAAGTTATTTGACAAAGAGAGAAGGCGAGAAAAGCTGAGGATGGAAAAGCAACTCTCTTTTCTTTGTCAAAGAAGGATCTTGGGAGGGGAGTGAATATGAATAAATTTGCATGTCAGGTGAATAACTGAAGTTTTGTCAGTCTGAATTGAAAGTTTAAATGCAGACAATACTGGTGCACTAACAAAATACAAGAGCACGTCTGTTGGCCTGTTCCTGTAAGTGTGGTTAACTTATTTCTTCATGACTAGGTCTCAGGTCCATGTATGTCTCACTAGATGCTTGTTTACAGAGACTCAGTTTACATATCTGTCCAGCCTTTGGCAGAACTTGTACAACTGAATTCTGGAATACTATACTTAATATTCATTCCCTGTCCACAGGATTAAAACCACTTCTATCTCCCTAAATAGTGTGAAAACTAAACCAGAATCTCACAGCAATCTGAGCTGGAAAAGTAAGCCAGTTAATAATGAGTTGTCCTTGAAGGAAAAATAGCAAAGGTGCTGTTATCATTTTTGCGTGTTACATGTCTCCATAACAGAGTTTTGAAAGCTCTGACATCAGTATAATAATCTGTATCATTTTAACCATCAGTAAATACATTTCACTCCCTTTGTTTGCTTGAAATACTGATTTGATTCTATCAACCATTTCACCTAAAATTGCAGTTCCTGACATATAACAACTTGTCATACAAACTGTTCCGTCAAGATTAATCTTCTCTCTGCTGGAGGTAGACACCTCATTTTGAAAGCCTCCTAAGCAATTAAAGAATGTCATTTTGTCCCCTGAAGGGCACAACTGTTCTAGCCCATTCTCCTTCTGTTGCTTTTTACTTTCCTTGTCACTGCAGCTGGCATTTAACCAAGATGCCATTTCTGAATTGACCCTTTCTTCCCTCCTCCATGCTCCTTCTTTTCTCCTTCGTTCTTACCTCTGTCAACATCTCAGTATTGTCTGTGGAATGATTGATGATGGTACAGTGGATGCTTATTGATCCTTTGGCAAGGAGGGGTGAATGCTTTCATGGATCCTTTTGAGAAAGAAATATATGTTAGCATTTTAGTTATTTTGTGATATTCTTCTCTGCAAATGCAGTTGTCTTCTCTAACACCTCTCTATACATGCCCCAAGCACTTGTTACCTTTTGGATGGGTTGCGTAAAGCCACCCAGCAAAACGAAGCCAAGAGGGTTGGAAGTCAGCAGTGACTTAAATACTGGAAACTGTTGCCATAGAGCTCCCTGGTTCTCATGCTGGTGTATGTAGATGCAAACCACCGACAAATGTTTGTAACTGAAACAGAAATGACAAAAACAAAGGAGAAGGTGCCAAAGGGATTGCTTGTGTCGATGGACATATTTCTTTTTTGCCGTTTGATGGATGAGACCTTGTGGGCTTTGTCCAGAGAGCACAGTGAATCACATTTCTCACTTTGACACACCCACAAAATCTCTCTCTCTCTCTTAAAGATGAGAAAGACACAGGAGTCCAACAGAAGAAAAAACAGGATGTGGTTGGATAATTAAAGGTGGTAGCCTTTAATTGAATGAGCATACACATAGGTGCTAAAATAGGCAACTTTAATCTGTGAGATTTTTCTGTTCATATTGTACTTCTCCCATTTCCTTTTCTTATGACTTTTCTGATTTGTTTTCCTCTTACCTTTTCAGTCCCAGTTGTCCCCTTTGGCTCTCTCATCCCACACACGACCTTCCTGCCTTAGTCTGTTCCTATAGATCTCACAGCTCTGCTTTCTATTTTTTTTTTAATCCTAAATCCTTGTTAATCGTTCAGACACATCTCTTCTTTCGGATCTTAGTCCCAGTATCCATTCCATGCCATTTTCAATTCTCAACTCTTCGTAGTTTTCTTTTTATGACCTGTTCTTTTTGGTGTGGTGTTTTTGATCAGTTCTCTCAATCTGAACTAGAGAGCTTCTTCCTTCTTGTGGCAGGGTATTGGAGAAGTAGCTGAGAGCCTGAAGGGGATGATTATCCTCTAAAAGGTGGTCTTATTTAGTCTGATAACCTCCACTGTGTTTTACCTCCTGACATGTGAGGATTTTAGAAGTCTATCACTAGTGCTAAAAAACTCTAGCAACCAACAAACCTAAGAAGGGTTAGTTTTGTTGGTGCAGTGAGCAGAAGGGATCTGAAGAGACACATGGCTTGGATTTGTGTGGTAAGAAAATCCTTTTATACAAACTCAGTTGTATTAAAAGCATACTATGAAAGCCAAACCTCTTAATATAAATGTCTGAATATTTTAGAATTCTCTCCCAAGAATTTACTTGGTCCTTCAGGTTTCTAATACCAGTGGAAACCCCTCAGGACAATGACATTCTCATAACACCTTCAGTAGTGAAAATCCTTTATGTGCTGTATTAAACATTTATAGCCCAGTGTCTAATCTCCCCAGCCCCCTGAGGTATGCCAGACTTGGAATGAGTTTTTTGTGGCATTCACATCTACCTTAATGATCTGTCTTGAGGCTGTTTCGTTTGGGATTTGAGTGGGTTAATCAGGGTGTTTAGATCACAAATTGAATCCTTTCATAACAATAAATGGGGAAGTAAATTGAATTTTATTTTTTCTCCATGGTGCCATAAGCAGCGTATTCAGGCTTCTTCCATTTCTGTCCTCCATAGTATTAAAGAGTTCTAGGTTTAGCTATTCAGCATAATGGGCAGTTAATAGGTGGCAGATTTGTTTGTTTATAAATTTCATAGCTAATTTCATGAGGACTTAAGAAATCACTATTAATCTTTCAGTTTATTAGAGAATCATGCTAGCAATACCGCTGCATCTATGAACCCTCCTCCTGCTGATATGTGATTTTGATTAGTGTTGCTAGGAACAAAAATCTTTCCACAATACTGGTTCAGAATATGAAGCAACTCTCTGCATGTCTGATTTCCTGGGGTTATGGCACTGCTTCTCATCACTGCAGCATTAGAGTCTGTATCCACAGATCCTGGACAAAGTCCTTTTCATTGTTCGGGGGGCACAAAAAGACTGGAAGCTGGATGCAAGTGGTCAGAAAAGCAGGCGCCTCAGGAGAAAAATGTCTGGCACTTGAGTGTTGTGGCTTGGCTCACGATCTGAGACTATCCCTTATTTTTGGCATATTCCCATGTGTGGATGTATCCATATATTCACAGGAACTGACTGGATGTGGGTGTATGGGAAAGTTGCTCTGCACTGCTTGTGTTCTTAACATAAGACTTTGTCTTCTCATCTCTCACCTGACATATTTAGTAATCACTATGTCTCACAGCACTGCTCTGTACTCTGCACGTCCTTATCCACACACAGTTAGGTAGAAGCCTCTTTGCTCCGATATGAAAGCATCCATATGAATTAACTTTATGCCTTTAACTGATTTATTAGAACTTAATTCTTTTTGCCTGTATTGCACTAGCACAGCCCTATATTTAGAATGAGCAATAATCTCATAGTTTCAGTCCTATTATCAATCATTAAGGATTTGCTTTTGTTTTCAAATAGCAGCAATGAAGCACTTTGAAAATCTTGGCTGTGTGGTGCATTGTGCATACTTACTGTGTTTTATGATAAAAATGAGGGCTGGCAATGTTTCTTTGTAAAGACAAAGTCGCTCAGTCCAGAATTGTCCTATAATCACCAAGAATATATGGGACATAATTAAATTTGTGAACCATGACTTCTTCAATTATTAGATGAAACCCATAAATGTCACCACTAGGCTATCTATTGCATATTAGTGTTTTCTTTTCAAGCATTTTGGTGGATTTCCTTTAAATTCCAAGTATTCATAAGGTCTTTTTCCTCTGGGCTATCAGGAATGACGATAGCTAAAGATTTCAGTTCTGTGTTAGCTGCATTGTTTTGACAGGTCAAAGCTCTAATCCCTGTTAAATGCATGTATTCCTCTATGAAAGAAGGAATTCACTAGAAGAAAGACTTCATCTGTGGGGACAGTTTATGAGCCAGTGGTGTAGCTCCCTAGTACTCTGTGGAGGTGTAGTTGTGTCTGCTGCAATTCACTTTTTTAGTTCTATAAATGAATTTAACAAATGCTTCTTTCAATAAGGGCTGCAGAGGAATCTGTTGAATTGAAACGAGATAGCCGTTCAGTAGTATCTGCAAAGACCTTAAGGGTCTCCTGTCAGAGCAGGTTAAGCAATAATAAATAAGCAAATTGAATCAGTCTGTAACCCAGAGCATCAGAGCACATAAAGCAAATCTTGTAATTGGCCCTCCTTCCATTCACTTGTTTCTCAGTCCCTATTCTGTAAGGAAAAATTCTGCGAGGTCACAGTGAGCACTGTTCCCTTCTGGCATTTCTGAGAATGTGGAGGATTGGCATCACTCTTGGATATCTGTATTGCTTCAGGAGAATTGTGAGCTCTTCCCTTCTTTCTCTTCTTGCCTATCTCTGCTTTATATTCGTGCATCTCACTAATAGTTATTTCCCCTGCTTCTAGTTTTCCTGGCTTCATATCTCTTCTGGTGTTCAAATTGCTTTTCAAACACAATGCCGGCAGCTTTGTTGATGTGTCCCCGATGTCCTGCACTGGCCTCTGAGAACTGTGAGGACTTTGACTGCCATAGGTGCTCCTCTACTCTCCTCCTTGAAACTACTGAGCTTCTCTTTGTGCTGGTAGTCTCAATGGGCCACAAAAATAAGAGCCATAATCCCGATTAACTGTTAGTGCTGCCTTGTTCTCTTATCAGAATGAAGAGCTTCTCAGTAGATAAATCTCTCATCCTCTTAAGCAGTTTCTTTCGAATGGCAGGAAGGGCTGCAGCACAGTTGTTCTTTCTATTTATCTCAGAACTATTGGTGACTTTATGCTGTTTTTTGTTATCCAGTTACCAAAATGGTTTATGAGTTGATGTTCTCTTCTCCTTCTGGGATACTTCATATGAGGATTTAAATCTCTTTCCTGCTACTACCCTATTTTTTTGTGCCATTGTTTGTTTAAAGACCTTCAAGGAGAAAAAAGGACTTCATTCAGTGATTCAGTTATAGATAATCAGATACTCAAGAGATTTCACATGTTTTCTTTTTATTTAATGAGATCTTAGTAGGCAGGTCTCTTGATACTTTCCTTGTGGACTCATATACACTTTTTTGTCTTTTGTTCATTTTGTGGGTTTGTTTGGGATTTTTTTTGGCTGCAAGAATGGAATGGCTGTGGAAACCTAAATCTCCTGTTATAGAAAATGCTGCCTGAGAGGAATTATTTACTGTATTTTTACAAGTTCTCTTCTTCTTTCTGAGAAAATATGGAGATGCATCAATTTTGAGTGTAGATGGAACAATGTCTGTTTTGATTTCAAAGAGGCCTTCCTTCAAAATAACATGGTGCTGGACCACTTTCTCTGAAATTAGGCTGTAACTTTCACTACTTTAAATCATTTTTGTAGATCTTCAAGAGTTCTGAAAAAGAAGTCTCTCTTATTTGAGTGTGTAAAAGCAAACTTTAAACTCTTGTTCTGGGGATGTTCCTTTCTTTGCAGTTAATAATTGATGTTGACATCAGAAAATGAAGTAAGCAATTTAACTGAATCCTTGTTTTGGTATGAAAGAGTTGGTATGAAGAGTTGAAAATTGAAATCTTTGATAACTATAAATGGGTGAAGCTAATGATGAATAATATGTTCCTGCTTTTAAATAGCTGTTAAGATTTAGATAGTAGAAAGTTTTTCTAAAACATTAAAAAACCCTCAAAACCCAGAACAAAACCCACAACAAAACCTTGAAGCATACTGTAAATCTTACAAAGTTCTAGATGCTTTGGTTAAAGAAGTTTTTATTTGCTTTTGATTTTTCAGCCATTCCCCTTGGAATTATAGTTGTACGAGGAGACTGTGACTTAGAAACCTGTCGTATGTACATTGACCGTCTACAGGAGGTGAGATTTTGGAGAATTCAGGTATCATTTGTTAACCTATATTCTGCTTCTTCCAGTTCTGAGTGTAGAGATTTAATAATTGCTACAACCATATATTGAGAGTATTTCAATTTGCCTACCACTGAAAGTAAAACTTTAGAGTTATTGTATATAATAATATCATACAGTGTATGATAATAACATAAAATGTATGATAATAAAAGCAGGAGCAGCATGGAAAAATATTTTCTAAACAGGAAATGAAAAGTCATACTGAATCCTTCCAAATGATAACAGAATTGACATTGATGGGCATATTTACTTCTTGAACTGGAATGGAATACCAGGACTTTCCACATACCTTGCTGAAACTATATAAATTATTGATTAGAAAGTGTATTATATAAGGATACACAACATGGTATTCAAGTGGGTCTAATTATGTAAATTTTATTCTCTGAGACTGTCATGGAGTAATTTGAGACACCAATAAACGCTATAGATAACAACCAGATTTTTCAAAGTATACAGAAAAGTATACTGATGCAGCTAATAATGATGTTACCCTTATTGTCTTGAGAGATCATTCTACAATACAGCCTGGGAATTGGAGACTCTAAATTGTGGTGTGTATAACTTTAGCAATATAACTAAAGGATTTTCATTAACATACTGTCTCTGGTTTTACTCTTTACTGATCTTTCTCAACAACATTTACGTGTGTGAGGACATTATGTAGTTTTCTAAATAGGTTGTCTAGTTAACACAGGAGCTATGAACCTCATCTCTCACATTGGACTCTCTAGGAGCCACTGGCCTCCCTGTAGTTTTAAAACTCTGCACTGGCAACCTGCGTATGGCACTTAGTATTCCACTACAGGCTTTTGCTTTTTTGCATGTCAGCCAGGATTCCCTTCATCAGTTGCAGTTCTGAATACTCAGATCTCAGTTGTGTTATTATTATCAGTCATAAAACAGTATTGTAAGGTGAGACCTGTTTGAAGTTTTCTGTGCTGGGAACTTACAATGAAATAATCGTGATGATGTTCTCAGCAGGTTACAAATGTGATCTCATACTAAGCTCAGGCAACTTAATGGCAAGTATTGAATGACGAGTAGTACAGCCCTCAAGTAAGCACAGGTGGAAGTTCTGGTTGAATTACCCATAGTGGCTGTGGAGGAACTGTGTTTCTCCAACTTTCTGCAGGGTTTGTGCTACTTTTTCCTTTGTGTCCTTGATTTGGCTCAGACCCATTTGCTGGGAATGGAGATGCCAAGGTTTTCTACACTATGCCATATTGCATACCAGCTGGGGAGCTATGACCAGGCTTCTTAGTAAGCTATCTCATGAGCTAAAACTGTTTGTCAAAATCTCTATTAAAATAAGTTAGATTCCTGAACCGTGCTAAATATCAGGGTCATTCTGATATGATCTTCCTGACATGAGGTTATTTTAAAACAGGGAGAGCTGCCAGTGGATTTCTTTAGTGCATTAATTATTCATTTGAAAAAAAAAAATTACAATAAAAATTTATAGATTTTAGCATGTTTTGTTGCTGGCACTCTAAATTTTGATAGTTTCCATGGAATAAATGCCTCTGTGATATGGTAAAGTACCATTAACATAACCTCATTATTTTAAAACCAGGTTTTTTGACCAAATGCATGCAAATCTAGACTTCAGGTGAGCTTTCCATGACTGTTTAGTGGTGTTTATTTCATATGTTTAAAACCTGTAAGAAATACATGCAAAATTATTTGTGTTTCCCAACTACTTCAGATAATAAAACTGCAAGCAGTTCTTGTTTTAATCTTTTTCATCATTGCTGTGTCTTTCACTCTCTTGCTAGGACCTACAGTCAGTAACTTCTACTACACAAAGAGTTCATTACCAGGTAAGATAAACTTTCCTTTTAGTATCAGAACAAAAAGAGGGTTAGCAATGTGAGCTGTAGTATTTGTATTTGAACCCAGGTTTTCATTTTTTTTTTGTTAGATACCTTTATGTTAGATGAATTTCTGATTATCATTTACCCTCAAATGGAGGAGTCATCTACCTTTAGTTTAACATAATCTTCAGAGCAGTTTTTTACTCCATCCCGGGCACAAATGTGTCTTTTGCTTGTGACAAACAGGTTCTAGTTTTAGGTGGTTAGTTTTTAAAATTGCTGTCTTTGTAAATTTTACATTATTTTACAATTTATACGATACAGAACTTGCCTTTACAGTTGGAAGCATTGTTCTGGAATGTATATTTCTCTCAGTAAAATATTACATTGCACAGTGTTTAAATTCAGTGTAAACTAACTCATACTAATTCTATTGACTCCCAAGCTGATCTGACATTAGCACTAAGACTTGACACAAACCATGGTCAGTTGACACAATGCCTAAGATGACAAAAAAATGTTTGCAGAGTCTCAGTAGCCGTTTCCTAGATTTAACAATGCAAGTCTTGTTTGGGAGCAGCAGGAACGAGTTCACTGGGAAAGCACACAGACATCCAGCTGAGAGGAACCCATTGCAATGAAATTGTATATAATTTCTTGGGGCTTAATGATTACCTAGGTGTTACAGAATTTCAGTTTATCAAAAATGCCTGTAAATGCACTGAATGCAGAAAAGACACTATGAGAAAATGAAATTTAGCATGTTTTCCTGGAGCTGCCTTCCTCATTCCAGCTCATGGATGGTTTCTGCATTTTCCTGCCCAATTTTAACCTCATATTTTTTACATTTGTATCAATCATTGCCCAGGAACTGAGTTTCAGAGCAGTGTTAGTGTCTCGTGAACTGGCTAATAAACCAGCATGTATTACTCTGTTCCACTCATTATAAATTAACCTAAGCAGTTGCTAACTGCTCCATTTGTAGGAAACTGCCTGAGGTAAAATGAAGAGCTCAATCTGTGTGTATGGAGAGGGCCAAGAGAGAGTATAAAATGTCAGAAATCAGCTCCATACTTAGCTCTAACCTCTGCAGTCATAGCAGTATAGAAATTAATTGCCTAGGCATCTTCTCTAGTGCACATCAGTGTGAAATCCCTAATATACTATCACTTTTTAATAATTCTTCCATTTGAATGCACCAACCTCTGTGTTTTTTCTTCAGTAGTTGTTTATCCTGATTCTTCGAACACTGGTTTATTCTCAGTGGGTCATTCCTAAAAACTATCTTGTTAGGTTAATTTGAGGTTTGTTTCATGTTTGTTGGTACACCTCTACATATTGCAAAAAGGGGGGAAAACCGGGGGGAAAACCAGGAAAAAAAGACCAAGAATATTTGAGTTGATGACACCATCTTCTTACCTCACTAATAAGGTGTCACGGGTACTTTTTAAACTCATAAATGCAGTTCTCTTGTGTGATTCCTTTGCAGCTCAAAACATTGAGAGTCAGCAGAATCATCAACAAGCTCAGATAAATTATGCTAGAGTTAGTTTTCATTCTGTTTTGTTTCTCTAATAAGTTTACTGCTCAAAAAATATCATTCTCACGGACCTGAGACTTTCCAAGCTAGTTCTGCAGTAGAACTGTAATAAGTCTTGGAAGGAACATATCACAATATATAATTTGTGACTTGAATTTGCATTTACTAGCATTATCTCTATCTTCATTTTCCTAGCATTATGTACTTCACTAGGTCTATGAATTTTCACTCATTTCTCCTCTTTGTGTAATCTACCCTTTTTAGTATGCACCTTTGTCTTTAGATGTTTTCTTCCTTTTGCCTTTTGTATCCCTGTGCTTACCTTCCTGAAAATAGTGAGATAAATATTAAGCTACATTAAGCTTTGTGCATGTAGATATATAGACATTAACAAACCTAGTGGATTTCAGAAAACCCTTGACTCTCCCACCTACACCTCAGTTGCCATACAAGTAAACCCATAACTCCATCCCACAACTCTATAAGCCCATACTAGAGAAAGACATAGATGTATTTTATTTTTGATGCTTAAACTACTGAGCTATGTAATTTTGTTCACTTTATGGACTGCTATGTTGTCATTGTCTTCATCTCTCCTGTAATGCAAAAAAGTTGGAGACAAAAATCAGTACAAAAACCTGAGCAAGTTTTATGGGATCAAGTAAAATCCATGAGTTTAAATATGGGAAAAAAAAATGAGGCTGTTTTATTTTTGCCAGGGTAGCTACAGACACAGATATTGTGCATCAGAAGGTAAATATGCATATGTATTTTTTTTTGTAGAGCAAAGTCTGTAGGTTTTTGCAATAACATTTCAAACAAGATCTGTTGTCAGGACTATTAGCCAAACTCTAGGTCATTGAGGAAACAAGAAATGAGTAGTCTGGAGTTATCTTCGCATTTCTGTCCTAGATAACCAGAAAGGAAAGGCAGTAAAGAAAGTTCCAGTCAATCTCCAAGACAGAAGCTAGTAAGATAAGTCTTGCAAAAGCTGCCATGATACCAAATGAAATTAATAACATTTTGTAACAGTATCATGCCAGGAACTAATATGTATTCATCTGGCTGAGAAATGAGTGTCCATCAAAATGCTAATTATTATCAGAGCTGCTTGAAAAACAACACATAGTGCACACAGGCACCTTGGTGACCAAGAAGCTGGGGAAGGTAAGAACTGGTACATATCTGAACAACATCAGCATGAGCTCATTTTTAATCAGGTAGCTGAAAAAGTGTCAATGCTTTTAAGTAAATCAAAGAGCAATGTCTGCCTCTTAACATATAAGGGCATTATTTGCTCTGTATTCGATTTGGAAATTGTTTTACCAAGTCTGACTGAAATGACAACTTCCTTCAGCATTCTCTGAGATTTTCTCCAGTTTAAGAAATCAAATTACTTCTTCCACATAGTCTTACCAGCAGCCTGGGGAATTGAACTGATGAAATTCCCATTTTTCTGTTGACACATTCTTTATTTTTTTCATAACTTTTTCTCACACATGGCTACTCAGATAAGAAGCATTTTAGAAATGCCAGTTCTACAAAAAAGTAAGACTAGTTTCTGAGAAATATCTATTACTTCTAGGTTTTCTTAATGATATAAACACAAAGTAGTGTAAAGAGAGGAAAATATATAGGAAACTGAACCTTTGAGGATCTATATGAATGTTCCAGATGTGCTGGTTTGATGCACTGTAAACTTTAATTTTGTGTTGTTGTTTCTGCACCTTTCCTCTTGTATACAAAGAAGCCTGGCTTTCTCCTTGAAACCACATACATGGTGCCAGCTGCCTGAGGGAATGGTAGAGTTTGTTACTTGGAGTCTCTCACTTAGGTTTCTATAGGGTGCCTTTCTAAACATCTGGTGTAGCTCAGGCTGGACTGGTGGATTTCTGTGTTATGCCAGGAAGTTAAGCATTCATAGCCCCATTGTCCCTTCTGTCTGAAAGCCCATTATTGCTTGAAATATCTTTTTAGAACTCACTCTTTCAGCCAGCTTTAATTTCTGGTGCTGGACCTTCAAACAACTACTGACCTGACATAGCTGTGCAGTTCCCAATACAACACTTGTTTGTCCTTCATAGTGCTGTCAGGAAAGGTACTGGGCTCCTGTGTGATATTCTAAGAAGCCTAGTGAGAGTGAGTGGTCTGTTTTCACCAGTCTATGCCCACGGGCTTTCTGTAAACAGCAATACTTTTTTCAAAGGTACTTTTCCTCCCCATTGCTTCTTCTTCTTTTCTTGTCTTGTGGTTTGGTATATCACTCTCTGATCTGCTGTCTGAAGGAGGAGTAAAGTTTAAACTTGAGCCAGTTTGTGCCTGAATTTACATCATTAACAGATGTGCTGATTTTACTGCCTAAGATGCAAATAAGGATAGAATCTGCCTCTATACAGATTTTGAACGTGTGCCTGAGATCCATGCTGTTGTGCTTAGCCCTGTGCAGATCTATTTGTGTTTATAAGTAATGTCCCAGTGGCTTTCAGAAGTTGGCTGACCATTCACTGGAAGCATGGAGCAGAGCCATGACCACCCTCTGCTTTCTGAAGTCCCTTTTACCTCTCCAGCTCAGTGAGAGCTGAATAAGCAAGGGGCAGCTGTTTGACTCCTTGGTGAGTAGTCAGGAAGAAGCTCCTCACCACTCATTTGGTTTGGTCCCTCAAGTAATGTCTGTTGATTCTCGAGGAGCAGGTGTTCTCAGCCAGAATGGGAACACATTGATGTAGGATGTCTATCTGTTCGACTGGTGGTGGTCCCCAGGTCTGCACTCTTTATATTCTGGGTGTAGAAGAGAGTGGTTTTTTTTTTTTTTTTTTTTTTTTACTTTTATGTGAATTTGGAACACACCAGAGGCAGGCAAAGTGGATAACTGCTTTAAGTGGCAGTTCAGTAGAGGAGGGAAAGGGTGTAAAAAAAATGGAGCTAAAATAAAGGAAGGTGACAGGCAGACGGCAAATATAATAGAAGTTCATGGCTGTGAAATAGTGATGTGTGTCTTTGACTCTTTCACCTCTCTCTGTTCCTGTGTCCTCACAAATAAGTGGGGTTATAGTCAGCTGAGAAAGCTGGTTTTGATGCAGAGCTGAAGGGAAGCGGATAGCTGAGGATGTAGCTGAAACTAGCCATATCAGTTTACTCCTTTCTGTATTACAGCCAAACCCTGATGTCAGTGAGAAGCAAATCCAGTGGGTTTGGATTATCTAGGTTTTGCACATTGTCCAATATCAGCGGAGCAAAATTAAAAGAAAAGTGGAGACTAGAAAATAGTCCTTTTTAGAGGAAAAAAAACTTTATTTTTTTTTATGTAATTTCTCTCCCCTATCCAGGACCAGGAAAGCTCTTTCCCCAGAGTACTTTCTGTTCAGAGGCTCTCTCCTAGATGGTGCTTCCTAGATGGTAAGTACATCTCCTATTTCTGTGCCTAGCATACTGCTTGCTTCTGATGTGCACATGAAAGATAGCGCATCTAAGAGTATTACTATGGCAGAGTAACTGTTCCTGCTTGTTACACTGAGTAGGTGAAAAAGGAGCTAAGAACCCCTTTTTCCCCCTGAAAAATAAAACAGGCTCTTCATCTAACAAACAAAATGTCTGCTGTAGCTTTGTCACCCCAAGGAGACATGTTCTGCTAAGGCTGATTAGAGGTTTAGGGTTTAGCATCTCTGCTGTCATGAGCAGCACTTACTGCATGGCATTGCCTGGAGTCAGAGTACAGCTGTTTGTGGCAATGTGCTGCTGCTGGTAAGGCTGCATTCTCATTTGCCTTTAAAGTACTATAGCGTTTAGGTTATAGAAATGTACCTCCCTTTTCCTGTAAGGCTGCGCTTGATGTAACTCCCTGGAGAGGTTCACCTGTATTTCACCCAGACTTTGACAAAGCAGACAGCTTATCTGGGCTTTACATCAGGCTCCAGAACACTGAAATTAGTAGCTAAAAGCATCTGCTTTTGCAAAAGCTTCAGTGTGGGGAAACTGTTATTGTTTTAAACAAAAACAATTTCTCCTTGGCAATTTCTAATCACTCTTGTTTGTGTCTCATAAGGGAAATTGATAAAAAACCACTGAAAATCTTTTTGGGTTTTGGAGAAATCTGGGTGGATAGATACATTCAGGTTTTGTCTTTAGGGATTTGAGATTCCCTTGCTGTGCCAAAACCTACAATATTACATCACTGTGCTCTTGTGTCAAAACTCCAGAGTGAATGAATCTGACTTTACTGGCCAAACTAAATGGAAAGCAGAAACAAACAAAAAAATCACATCCAATGAGTAACGCTGTAGGTGAAGAAATGCTTTTGGTTTAGTAATGTAAATTATCTGGCAGTGATAAGATTCATATTAAGTTATTATTTAGTGAATCTCCCCTATTTTCATGTGAGTTTTTCTGGGTAGCACACATTGTCCTTGAGTGCATTGGTAATTCAGAATGAATATCTGTGGCCATGCATTTGATATACAAAGAGCTTTCGAGCACATTATTGTTTTCTAGATGCAAAAATTGAATTAATCCTGTTAGACCCATGGATTTCATTATATGTTTGCTACATTTTACATTTGTACATTTTATACATTCTTAAAATATCAATTTCAAGTTAATAATTTCACTGAAAAATGTTTTGTCAAGCCTAACCTTTAAATTCACCATTTAAAGAACATGGACTTAATAAATGAATCAGATTATGTTCTTGTGAAACCACTGTGACTTCACTAACATAGAGGTTGTCTTAGTGGTAGTGATGTTAGTTCGGCCCATGTTGTCCATGGAGTTCCACTCAGGCCATTTTCTTCACTGCAGTTTTGTTATTTCTCTGTCTTGCAGCAACTTCTGCTGATCGTTTTTACCGCATTGACAGATCTCAGGTAAATCTATTCAGTTATCGTTTCTATAGGGGTTTTTTAAAGCTATGTCCAATGCAGCTTAAAATGAATTATCTGCTATTTCTCTTGTGCATTATAAAGTGCTACTAATGTCTGAGGAAACGTAGAGAAAAAATTCTGAGCCATTTTTCAGTTGACATAATTCATATTGTTTCATTGAAGTTTTATATCTGCTGACAATCTGCCCTTCTATTACTACCAATCTGAGGTACAGATCAGAATGTCCTACATTTGTCATCCTTATCTAATCTTACTAGGGGCATTTATGTGGCACCAGGGTATTTGAGTTTATCGTTTCAATGAATGCTTTTAGTCACCAGATGTCTTGATCCTGTATGTGTAATGTGAAAATTAAGGTGATGTTGCAAGTTGAGAATTACAAACACAGCTGTATCAAATATTCCCAAAGAACCCCAAAACAGAGTGTAGCTCTGTTGGATTGAAACCTGTGGTATAGATTTGAGAGGTGAATATATTTTCTAAAAGACACTTTGAAAATTTTGCAGAGTTTTTGGTGTTTCTGATTTGTAGCCAGAACCGGCCAATTAGTGGTTCAGCATTAAGTGCAAACTGTTGATTTAGCACAGTGGTCATTTGTATCTGGTTCCCCTGAGAACTGTGTAAGCTGTTTCTGAATCACATGAACATATGACTGTTTCCTAGCAAGAGCAGCTGGTGTTTTAGTTCAAGCAGAAGGAGCTGCGGCTTTAGTTCAGCAGTCCCAGGTTCAGTGTCTGCATGTGGCCACCATGGGACTTGTTTGCACAATGATATAAATGCTTTGATAAAGTTGCACTTTAACATTTAGAAAACAAGGATGAAGAAGGTGCTGCTACAGGTTAAACTGGAGGATGTTACTCTGGCTTATTCTGCATTTCTTCAATACTTGGCTTTGTACGAATGGTCATCTTTCCCTCCTACTCATTTGCCCTGTGTTTCTGTGATGGAAAAGATCAATACTGTGTGATAGTCCCAGTACACAAATGATGGGAAGTTTTGCCTACATAGACAAGCCTACTCACACTTGGTGTTTTCTGAAGGACAATGAGGCTTCAGTGTCACTACCAAAAAAAAAAGGAGGAATTGAGAAAGAAAGCTTTGGTAATGGAGAGGTGAAACCAGAATATAAAAGCAGTGGAAGTCATAAAACCAGTGGAAGTCTGGGAGAATATCCCTAGACAATGAAAATTTCTGTCAGCCATCATAGGAGAACAAACATTAGGTGTTCATCCTCGTTTTGTGATGCAGACTTTGGCTTTATGGATAAGCTTCCAGTTTCCAGCTGAATGACATAGTAGCAGCCTTCCAGCTGAATGACCAAGTAGCAGCCTTTTAAGTGTTACTGGGACTGTGAAGTTTGCTGGTTGGGAATCTTGTTTGGCCTGAAATTGCTGGAGTATTTATTGGTGACTTTGGTGGCATTGGTTTTAGTGTGAGTGCATGTGTGTGCAGTTATATAAATACGCAGACAGAGTCCCATGAATGCTCTTCAGAGATCCTAATGTGCACCCAACTTTCTATAGCCAGCTGGGTGCTCTGAGAGACCAGAGGTGGTGCAGGCTCATTACTTGTTCCATCTATTACTCCAACAGGAACATTTGCACTTTGTGACGGAAATTTCGCAGGATGAAATTTTTATTCTGGACCCAGAGATGGTAATGTCACAGCAGGTGGGGACACCACCAGGAATGCCTGATCTGGTAGTGGAGCAGGCCTCTGGGTGAGTGGTGCTGGGATTTACCTTTCCACAGGTATATTAGGGTTGGACATGTCTTTTCTAGTCCCCTCTTCTGAAGGACTGGGAGATGTGTGAGGGCAGATCGTAGAATCGTAGAATGGTTTGGGTTAGAAAGGACCTCAAGATCATCTAGTTCCAGCCCCTCTGCCATGGTGGCATCATCTCATAGCAGGAGCATAGAGAGGTATGAGCTTTCCCAAGGCAGGAAGGAACATGTGGACCCATCCAAGAAGTCACTTATTGGAGTGCAGGGGGCTAGGGTCTGAAGTTAAGTGTGTGCTTAAGCATTTGTCTGGATCAGGGGCAGAGGTGCAGAAAATAAATTTCCAGCAAGGAGAAAACTCTAGGAAGAACCAATCCCTATATATCCCCTCAAGGTCTCCCATCATGGCCACCAGTCACAGTCCATGGCTGTCCCTGCTCTCCTTTCGCAATGTCCCCTCATGATTTACTCTCACCCCTCATTGCCACCCTCCTATCCCCTCACAATGTACCCTCACCCCCCCTTAGACACCCTCCTCTCCCCTCACCACCTTA
>JBCJKH010064252.1:0-14220 GCA_039877255.1 Loriculus beryllinus
TGTTCCAACAGTTCCATGTCCTTTTTATGTTGAGGACACCAGAACTGCACACAATACTCCAGGTGAGGTCTCACGAGCAGAGTAGAGGGGCAGGATCACCTCCTTCGACCTGCTGGTCATGCTCCTTTTGATGCGGCCCAGGATACTTAAAGAAAAAAGACTTAGATTAGATAAAGGAAGGAATTCTTTATAATGAGGGCAGCAATACACATAGGTACTTGATTTTTATCAAGGTTTGCTCAGCATGCAACAGTTCATTGACAATAATTTCACTTGGATTGTCATGCATTACAGAAAACTCTCACCTAGAATACTAGCATGCTTTCCAACTCCTCTGCCAGAAGCAAAACCTACCACCTCAATTTATGAATGCAGGTATGTCTGTATCATTTGTACTCCACTTTGGACACACAGACAATCCAGAGCCTAGATGTATTTTGAAACTCTGATTTTAAGCCAAAAATGAAGCATTTTAAAAATCTCTGGCAGTATTTAGCCGCCAAGAGAAAAGTATGGCTTGTCTAAAACCAAAAACCAAACAGCAAGAATAATAGTTAATTCCCCTACTCTTGTCGCACTTGGTTGAGCTTTAGACGAGTTGAAGTCAGCTCTTCCTGCAGCTCTCGCAATTGAAAATTCCGATTGCTGGCCAGCTCTCTCAGCCGTCTCTCTTTCTCAATTAAATCCTACAACAAAACACAATCACAGTGCTTGAATGCTCCACCCTAAAGAACCCTTTGGCAATGTAGTATGGTGTTATTACCACATATATTTCTGAACATTTCAGTCAAGACCATTTCTAAAATAACTGAAAACAGGAGCAACTGCATACCTTCTAGAAACATAACCAATACCTTCCAGGTACATAGAACAAAGACTCAATTACATTAGGAAACAATACTTCTTTTACACCTCATGATAGGCAATATGGAAGATCTGCATATGCAGCTGTACTCACTCTATACACATCATTTTAACTAAGTGTTCTTGCAGATGTATTGCATGTTGGTTGGGTTGGGATTTTTTGCAGAACACTACTCCTGCAATACACTAGAAACTTACTCTTAAGGTTCACTTTACATTTTCTTTTGTGTGAAATTTTAATTGTGAAAGATTTTGATAAGAGGTATAAAAATGAGAACATGGAGGCATCACGGTCAAATATCAAGAACTTCAATATTTTCCCCTAGTCTGCATCAACCAACACACTCGTTTTCTTTCAAAGCTAGCAGCCACAACAGATCTGTCTTTTCTGCCAAACTGCTAGTAAAACAATACCTTCAATAGGTATCAAAATCTAACTAACACCAAATATCAAGTCAGATGCGTGGTGGTATTATGATGGGCATGAGCACTTCTTTTTTGCCTTATGGAGATATTATAATGCTCACACATTAAACAAAGACTTTTTTCTTTTCCTTCAAAAGACAACTCACAGAAACACATGGAGTTTATACACACATTCAGCTTACACATCTTTTCAGTGTTATGTTTTTTTATCAATAGAGGTATGATGTAAATACTTGTAACATTTTTGCAAATGTAAATGTAGCACAACTCTTAACATAGAAAAGGAAAGCAGTACGAAAACAGCTTCCCTAACAAAGTAAATTCAGCCATGTTGTCACTCACTGTTGTGAAACAGCATAAGCCCTAGAAGGCCAAAAGTAACTTTAATGGCATCTTTGATTTCTCTTTCAAAGGAAACTTACCATGGGACAGAGATATAGCACAGTTGTCTCCATGTGTGCAGCTAAGGGTGTATTTCATTAAGCAAAATCAGGGAGGGAGGCTATTATTAACAGGAAGCCATTAAAGATCTCCTGCAGGTGTGCACTCTCACACCATTCTATTCCACTAAAATAAATTTCCTATATACCTGAGTGAGAGTGGTTTCAAAGATCCTTCCTGATGAGCAGGTAAAACAAGGTGCCAGCCATGGCAGGAGACGAGTTTTGATTGTTTCCACACCTGCATATTGCCCACCTTAGAAAATACATAAAGAAATTGTGAGAACACTTACAAAAAGAGCCAGACTTTGACAAGATGACACACATGAAATGTGCTAGAAGTAATAAGAGAAGGCAGTGAATTACCTTCTCGAGATGTTTCATTGAGGATTGCGAAGAGCTGTCCTTGAATCTCAGAGCTCAGTTCTAATATTTCACAGCATCGGTTCAGATTCTGATCACAGGAATTAAACTGTAAATTAATGTGTATTAGTGACATTTAATTTAATTTAATTAATCAAGCCACTGTGTTGGCTTTCTTAAAATTATTCTTATTATGATCATGACTTCCCCCCCAAAAAAAAAATATATCTTTATAACCTTTCCTTATTTCACCCACTAGAATACTCATCTTCAAAATGTTCACATTGCTAATGGGCAAACAAACAAGATACCAGGACTTTTATCACACAGCTAACTCACTACTTGAGAAAATTTAGCCCTTTCTCCATTCATAAAGAAGATGCAACCACAAGTATATCTAAAATAAAGTAATTGTGGATCTGTGATAAAATCTTTCAACACAGCCTTTTTAAAATAATAAGATAGGAGATTGTTGGGTGAAAAGGCTGCCTAAAATCTCAATTTTTGTATCACCTGAAATAATACATATAAGACTATTAAGTTTCTCTGTCAACAGCCATGTGCACCTTCCATGCAATTTCATCTGATTTTTAAGAGCTACCAGCTGAAATAGTACTGAAGAATGGACAAAATCTAGGATTATGCCTATGAAACAACAGGCCAACAGAACTACACCACTTTCAGCAAATTCTGAAAAGGAGTTGATGCGGTTAATCAGTCCAGGAGGCTACTACACCTGCCAGGGGAACACACATTTTGCACCTGTTTCCTTAATCTTTATGCATAATCTATTCACCATCCTCATAGCAGATCACCCTCGAGGTCTTCAGGCTTTAATGGCTCCATATGGCTTTTACAAGCTTCCAAAACAGCTAAAACTCCCACTCATGCCCCTGTCAGCTTTAATTTGGATTGCTGCAACGTGCTTTCCTCTGGCCTCAAGGAGCACAGTCTCTCCCTGCTAACCTCTGACAGAACACCACTGCATTGCGCATTTGTCCAGCTCATTACACCAGCATAACACCCATGGTGCTTCCATCTGCCAGCTCCACAGCAGCCTGAAACTGCTTGTCTTCATTCCCCAAGACCTAAAAGACTATCCCCAATTCACTTACCATGGAAAGCTTAGCTCCCACTGTTGCTTTGCCATCCTGAAGTCTACCTCCACCATCCATTTGCAAGCTTTTAAAATGCATACCTCTGCCCTCCCTCCTCTAGTGTTCTGCACTTTGTGGTAGCTTTACCAGCTACCCTCAGACTCCTCCTTAAAACTGCCCTTTGTCATGAATCCTGAAGAGAGTTGCACTGGCTATAATATGCTGTAACACCTATGTAGCATCAAGTGTAAAAAGAACTGACTTCCCTTGAAAGGCTGTCTCTGCTCAGCACCATTTCTCACCAAGCATAGCACAGGGTAGGTGGTTACAGGCTGATGACCAAATCAACTATGCATGTCCTGAAATCAGTGAAACCTGGGGACACAGGAGTGGGAACTCTGTCATGATTTTCCACTGAGAAAACTCAGTTACTATCAAGTCTCAGGTCCGCTCATCTCATCTTCCCCTAGTTTTGCACCTTCCCTACCACTTTCACTTTTTTGATTCCCCAATCTCCTGTTACCCCTTGCTCCTCCATGTATCATCTGCATCCTTCTACTCCTGCCTGAAACTGCTTTCTTACACTTGCTTCCTTGTTATTTAACCCCCAGCTGCAACCAGGACATTTCCTCTTCAGAAGCCCTTCAGTAGCTGTGCTGTCTTGCAGTAGCCTCTCAGGTCTAACAGGCTTCCCACCCAGCCAGGCTGGGAACATTCGGAAGCTGAATTCCATTCTCACCTTCGAAATCCTTTTCCTCATATTTTCCCGGCTGTTCCCAGGCCACAGACAATTCCTCCTGAGCACACCCTCACCCCTGGTCCTTCCATCTGTCGGTCTTCTACCACAAATACTTCCCTGATCCAGACATTACAGCTCAAATATCATTTCTGACCTCCGGCCCTTGCTTTCAGTGAACGCTGTCACACGCAATAAAAAAAGCTGCGAGTGCTACAGGCACCGGGTGTTAAAATCGTGCGAGGGCACACACAGCCTTAGAACCTGCTGCCCTCGGCCGGCCGCAGGGCTCGGCTGCGCTGTGCTCAGGGCACCGCCGCTCCGCGTCCCGCAGTCACCGCGGAAACCGCCGTACGGCCCGGGATGGGTGAGACGGGCCGCCCTCCGCACAGCGGACACCGATTTCGCACCCTCCCGGCCGGGGCCCACTACCTCGTAGTTCCGGTGCCAGCTCTCCAGCTTCTCCTGCAGCACGCGGCCGCTCTCCGCGCTGACCAACCTCCTCAGGCTGTCCGCCATGGCGGGCTCTCAGCTTGCTCCCGGGGGCTGGGTTGGGTGGGCTGCGTTGGTTCCCCGCGCCCTCCGGGAGCCCTGGGCGGGCGGCGCGGGACGGAGCCGATGCCTCCCGCCCGGAGCCGCTGCTCCAGGCAGCGCCACCTCCGCGCCGCTTTTATTGTGGCGATTGTACCGTCGGCGGGTGCCATGGCGACGCGGGCAGCGCACGCCTCTGCAGTGGTGACGCTCGGGCCGGGCTGGCAGCACGGCACCGGCCGCCAGGTGGCGCCGGCGGGAAACTCGCTGTGTAGCCAGCGGTGAGCCCGCCCCGACCGCTTCTCTCTCTGCGCTGCACCGGGGCGCCCGCGGGCCCCTCAGCAGCGGCGCCGGCGGCGGCGCAGGAGAAGGAAGATGGCGGCCGCCGCCTCCGAGCAGGTCTGTCCCCACCGAGGTGCAGGCACGGGGAGGCGGCGGGGCCGCCCCCGGGGGGGCTAGGGGAGAGCGAGGCCCAGCCCCGCCGCCCGCGAGGCCTTGGCGAGCCGCCTGAGCAGTCGCTCCGGTCGAGGGGCGCTGCTTGTGGAGGGGGCGGTCGGGCGGGGGCGCTGTTTTTGCGGCGGTAGCCGAGGCTGGAGCGGTGCTGGAGCCCTCCGGCGCGGAGGGCGACCCCCATGGCCGTGGCTCCCCACTGCTTGTCACCCGCAGGAAGGGAGAAACGGCGCTTGGACGGCGTGTGCGGCCCGCGCCGAGCTCTGTCTGGGCCGGCAGGCCTTTGCCTTGCGGCGGGGAGAAGCCTCCTGAGCCCGACGCTGCGGTGCAGCCCTGCTTTGTGCCGTCCAGCCAGCGGAATCCCTGTCAACGAAAACACTTTCTGTTTTCGAAATAAAGTGTTGTGGCGTTTCTGCGCAGGAATGTCGATGTCTTGCGTAAATAGGCACTTGCCGCTACTTAGTGGAGCGGAACGCAGCTGGTCAGAGCGGCCGGTATTTATAGGAGTGCGGCGGGAGGCCTCTTGTTACAGGGGCAGAAGCACGGTACGCGGCGGCAGGGCCTAAGTCTGGAGCTGAGTGAGATTCGGGCTCAGCTTCTGAGGCCTCACGGAGCGAGCGCTGAGCGCTGCTGTCACCCCGCCGAGGGGCGGACCGCAGCGGGCAGGACCGGGCTGTTCAAGGGCCCATCTCTCAGGGCATCTATCTCCAGGGCCTCTATCTCCACGAGCCTTTCAACCCGAGTGAGTCTGCGGCAGTGGCAGCAGTGGGTATGAAGTACCAGATTGCTGAGGGGTTTTACCCAGCCTCGCCTCGCGTGCCATAGGAGGCACTGCCTAGTTGATGCTCCAGCACTTGTTCGAGCTATCACTGTTTCAGCCATTTTCTCCCAGTTCTGGCGCCGTCTTCTGTGGTGCTGCCTTGCCAGGTGAAAAAACAACACTGGAGTACTAGCTCAGTATCACATCCTTTCAAGAACACACTGCCCTCAGGACAAGATACTTCTGTTGTACAAGATTTCCATTGCCTCTTCCCTCTTCTTTCAGTTTCCTTGCCTAGCCAATTCTGAGTTCCAGCAGGGCTAGAGTGGCTTCCAGAACATCACTGAGGAAGCACTCTATAAAATTGTTTGGGTCAAGCACCTTTCTCAAAACCGTTTCCTTGTTCCTCAGCAAAGGAGATAACAAGATGTTTTTACGCGTTACCTCAGCATAGACACATGCAAATGTCATAAGCTTGAGGTGCAGCTTCAGGATTCATTTCAGATGAACAAACTTAATCACATCAGAAGATCAAGCCCCTTCTTTGAAGAACTGAGCCCTTAAATAGCAACCTGTTCCATTCAGCAGAGGAGCAACAAAATTTTGGACAGTTACAAAAATACATAAAATACATCAAAGATTTGTTTTCCCTGTTAATAGCTACAGGAGTTTCCTCTGTGTTGATTTGATATATTGACAGGATATCCCTTGCAGTCTAGTAACTTCAAATGATTAAATTAAAGCTAGGCTGGCTAGGTTTGAAGTTTTTCTTAATGCTGCATACAAAAAAACCCAAAAAACTTGTTGAATGCAAACCATCTGCTGTCAAACTATTTGTATCCACCACCTGCCTTTTGAATGGGCTCATTGAGAGTCTATCCTGCATTAGCATGGAGGGAACTACAGTCCTGTGCATTGGTAAATGACCTGCAGGATTATGTCCTGTATCATTCTCAAGAGGTAAAAACTTGATGAAGTTCTTTACAGTTTTTTTTATTTTTTACTGCAACAATGTCATTAATAATTCCTATCTGTCATGATAAAAAAGAGATAATAAAACATACATTGTCTAAAAATATCTGGGATTTAATTTTATTCATTGCATTAACAGATTGCAGTGATTGTAAACATGTATTCTAAGTACAGAGTGAAATTAAATATTGAACAAAATAACTAATACATTCCAGTACTCGATTCAAATTTATATTTTTTGCATACATATATGTGTCATTTTAACAGCTTCTCCATGCTTTGTATTGTAGCAAAGTTCTAATGGCCCAGTGAAGAAGTCTATGCGAGAGAAGGCTGTGGAACGCAGGAACATTAATAAGGAGCACAACAGTAATTTTAAAGCAGGATACATCCCAATTGATGAAGATCGTCTCCATAAGACAGGGTTACGTGGCAGGAAAGGCAACTTGGCCATTTGTGTGATTGTTCTTCTTTTTATTTTGGCTGTCATCAATCTGATTGTGAGTATAATACTTTGGCTGTAAGCAACCTTAAGACTTAATTCATTTTGACAGTTTACTAGAGAAATAAATATTCCCATATGGATGAGAAAGGCTTAAAACGTACTGAAGGAAATTTCTCATTTTTCTCCTTTCTTTCATTGTTCTTTTGTAATCTGAGCAAGATTATATGGAAGAATCTTTCAAGTTCAGTCATGATCATTTCAGTCATCATGGTCCCAGTAAGGAGACTACTATTCATGCAACACAGAATTAGGAACCTTGAAAGCAGCTCTCTATTCCCAGAACTGAATAACAGCAAATGTGCAGTGTTACTAGTGTGGTTCAAATGCATTTGGGATAAATTATTGTGCCAGAAATATTTTATATATAATAACAGAACTGTTTGTGAGCATTCAGAATTAACTGACTTTAATTAATTAATGCAGAATTACTGCACTTTAAATTCTCATTGTTGTAATTATCACCTTTTTATTGCTTGACCAATGAGAAGTAATGAATTATTTTTCATAACATGACATCCACCTGTGAAGGTGCTTTCTTGTAGTTCCAGGTTGAATATATCCTGAGCTCAGCTGCTTTGTTCAGGTAATTTGTTTAGCCAGTGATACCATTGTTACCCTTAATCAGGAGAAAGATTTATTACAGACATGTTTTATTTCAAATATACGTATATATTAGAGAGAGAGAAATTTTAGCTACCTTTTCAGATAAATCCAGAAATCATGTAAAATACCTTTCATAATGAAATGTGTTCTGATATTTCGAGTATGAATTAAACAGACATAGTAAATTCACACCCAAAGCTCACTTAAACACTGGCATTAATAATTATTTCAAATAAAACATCTAGTTAATACAATACCTATTGTGGGAAGATCCAGAGGGTCAAAGTAATCTTTGAAAATGCATGTCTCTCTTTCAGATCACGCTGGTTATCTGGGCAGTGATTCGCATTGGTCCCAATGGTTGTGACAGTATGGAGTTCCATGAGAGTGGCTTGTTACGGTTTAAGCAAGTTTCTGACATGGGTGTTATACATCCCTTGTATAAAAGCACTGTAGGAGGCAGACGTAATGAAGACTTGGTGATCACTGGAAATAATCAGCCTGTAAGTTATACCATGAATTGAAAACCTATGAGCAACACTATGGTATTGCACTCACATTATGAATAAATGTTACACTTCAAACATCATTAACTTCATGACTTTGTTTCTAAAGATTGTATTTCAGCAAGGAACAACCAAGCTTAGTGTGGAGAAAGACAAAACTTCCATTACCAGTGATATTGGCATGGAATTTGTTGACCCACGGACACAAAACACCTTGTTCAGCACAGACTATGAAACTCATGAGTTTCATCTGCCAAATGGAGTTAAAATCTTGAATGTACAGAAGGCTTCTACAGAGAGGGTAAGTCTCCTTTAAGTAGCACTTTTTGTAAAAGTTCATTACAGAATTGCCATAGAGTTATAGAGGAATGAAAAAGCAACTTTAGTAATCCAATTTTTCAGGCATATTTAGAATTTTGACTAAATGTAGCTAAAAATGCAGCTCTGAAAATGTAAGTCACTCTAAAAAGTTAGAACAGCAATTAAATCTGACATCAGTAAATGAGTGCAGTATGAGGGATCCCATGCCAACTAGGCTTGTGTGTCTTTTTATTAAGCATTTACTCATTTGTGCATGAATAACTGTTTCAGAAATCAAATTTCTATGAGAAGCTTCTGTGTTTTCATTAAGATCTTATAAAATAATTACCAGAATTTCATGTCTTTTTTTCCTTCTGTTGGAGATAAATGATAATACAATCAGAATTTCAGAAGTCTTATTACAAGTATAGAGAACAATTACAGTGTTATAGGAGTTGAGTTAGTTCATGGCTTCTAGGTTAAATGAGTTCTTAGCTTGGTTTCTGCATTAAATATGATATATTTGTCAAAAAAATAAAAAACCTAAATGCTAGTGCGTGTACATTTAAAATTTTGAACTTAATGTGAGGCTAAAATTTCTTTCATGCATATCATTACTCATAACAAAGGCTTTACACATAGAGTACACTGCATGGTTCTTTTGTATAACTTTAGCAGTGTAGTATCAGTGGTTTTATAGAGGGTTGAGTGTGTCTTAGGAAGCATTGAGCAATCCAGTTAAGAACAAAGAGAATCTAGTTCTTCTTCGTGTTTCCTCTGCAAGGCTAACAATTAGATAGTATGTTCCAGGAAAAAAACCCTATTTTACATACCTTCCATAATTACATAATCCTTGTTTTTAAATGGGAGTGTGGAAAATTAAAAATGGGCAGAAACTTCATAAGCATAATGGCAGGAGGGCAAAAAGTACATTGACGTTTCTATGAAATTGTAGCAGTTTTTAAGGTTATTGAAATTACCCAAACTCAAGTGACACAGTTTCTGTAATACACTCGTTTTGTCACGTTCTTAGATTACCAGCAACGCGACCAGTGATCTAAACATAAAGGTTGATGGCCGTGCTATTGTCCGGGGAAACGAAGGGGTTTTCATCACAGGCAAGACCATTGAGTTTCGAATGGGAGGTAACATGGAACTTAAAGCAGTAAGTATTTCAAATCAGCATTTTTTTGGAACAGCTGAGTTTCAAGTTCAGGCTGATAATGAACTGATGTAGCTTTATATAGTTTCAAGTTTTATGTGAAGTAGTGTTGGATTAAAGTTTAGTTGCAGTCTGTATTTAGTAGGATTTTCTTAGAACCATAGAATCATAGAATAGTTAGTGTTGGAAAGGACCTTAAGATCATCTAGTTCCAACCTCCCTGCCATGGGCAGGGACACCACACACTAAAAGTGGCTTATTACTTTGCTGATAATTACTGGTTGAGTAGTTTCCACATACCAATGATTTACTACTGCTAAGAGGCCAAAACCCCACAATGCAGTTAAAGCTAAGCTATTGGCTTCTGCACTGAAAAGAGTACCAAAGGGAATTAATCTTCTTTTTTGGAGGCTTTACTGGGGTCTGCAACCTTTGATAGAGGAGTAGAGCACTGTCATCTGTGCTGCTGCAGTATAACTTGCCAGCATTCATTTAAGATTTCTGGAGATCATTAAGATTGCAGGGCATATGGCATGATGGAAAAAGTTAGAAGAGGATAAAAAAATTGAGATACATACACATTCATTTCAAATGTGAATAAATTTAATGTATTAATTCAATCCCTGATTCCTAGTTCATGTCCGTATTTTTAGATGTACTGCATTTGGTAATAGGTCTGTAAAGTGAAAAGCCACTACTGCTGTCTCTCAATATCAATCTACCATTGGAATAGCAAAGTACATTGCTGACTGTAATGGAGAAATCCAGAGGCATTATTCACAAATTTAATTTGAAAATGAAACCTTGTCAAATGTACTTTCTTTATGCTGTTGATGCCTGCAGCCATCCTAAAGATGTCACTTATTCCTTAAACCAGCTTGTCCTTTTCAAAAACAACCCGCCTTGTTTAAATTAGAAGTTGTACATTTTTTTTTCTCTCTCTCCTCAATAGGAAAACAGCATTATTCTGAATGGAACTGTGATGGTCAGCCCATCACGACTGCCAAGTTCTTCTTACGGGGAACAGTTTAATAACGGGAACTGGCTGCGTTTCAAGCTCTGCATGTGTGCAGATGGGACACTTTTCAAGGTTCAGGTGACAGGTTATAACATGGGTTGCCAGACTTCTGTCAATCCATGTGGAGCCATGCACTGAAACACGAACCACTACCAGGAGAGTTCTCTTCTGTGTTTACATGTGTTTGTATGAAGTAATTGCATGCCTTCAAGGATTTCTGGTTTTACAGCAGTTTATACTAACATTTGTTACATAATATTTTTAAACAAAGGCTGTGATGTTCAGCAGTATTATGTCACCATCGTGTTAGCCATAATAGTGGCAATGATGTAATAAGCTATCCATCTACGTGTGTACTGAAGTACCTTCCTGAATTGAAATCAGTAGAATATATTTCAAGAATGTTATCTTAGCAAGAGTCTTGTCTGCCTTCAGTTGCCTTAAGAAGAAGTTTTTGTCCTGCATCCCAAGACTTTGAGAGCTGCTGAGAACACATCTGTGATCTGAAGGACTTTAACAGGAATGCCAATTTGTTGTTGAAGGTGGCTTTACTGGCAGATTTTTATCTTCTCTTCATTTCTTGCCAAAGGTTGATACAATGATTTCCCTCAAAATGATCTGGTTTACCATATGGGTACTAAGAGAGTGGCAGTGGCAGATTCACTTTATAACAATGCATTATTTCTGCCATATAGTCTCATGTAGTTAAAAAAAAAAATGCTAGCATAAATAATATTTGCAAAGTAATATCAGGTGTGGAAATGTAACTTCAAGTTTTAAACAGTCCTGTGATTACTGAAGTGGTACTTGAGCTCCCATTCTGTCTGTGCAGTTTTGGCATTCTACAGTTGCTTAATTTATGTGAAGTATTTATAAAACATGTTAATATTAGAAGTACATTTTTAAAGATGTACTTGTAACTTGTTCACTACCCAAAAAAGTATTTTCCTGGGTGCTTTAGTATGAACTGCATATGAATCCATTTTTCAACAGACAGTCATCTAAAGCATGACTGTTGCAGCAGTGCCTGAGATCAGATCTCTTTTTCCCTGTCAATGTCAGTACTGATGTGTTGCCAAGAACCTCAGAATTATATTCTGAGGTTAAACTGCACGGGGGTAATTCTAAATGTGATGGTAGGGAATCCTGACAGCAGAGTAAATACATGTGTATCTGAATTTGGCAACAATGTCTATGGAGAACTGGGGCCTTCCAGAAACTATTTAACTGCTTTTGCTGAGGTAAGGTGTTCTGTACTAAAAACAGACCAGCTCATTGTAAGATTCCTCCTTTCCTCACCCCGCGTATATTTTCAGTTTAAAATAGTTTTGGTTTTCAGTAGCATTAAGTCATCTTAAGAATGGAGGTCACAAAGGTGACTTTGCAAGTCGCTTTTTGACAGGTTTTTCTAGATAAGAACACACTTCTCTTTCTAAAAGCTGTGCAAATGTTACACATTAACTTCAGGGTTGGTTATTTGTTATGGGAAGGTAAACCGTCTACCTTTGGTTTGCTGCTTGCAAAATACATAGAATTCTACAAAATGCAAATCAGCTTCTGTTGCAACACGAACTTTGTATCCAAGGTCCCATTTCCTGTATTTACTAGAAGTCACTATGTCCAGGTAGGGCTGGAAGGGATTTCTCAAGGGGGATCCTTAGGTCGGGGATTACACCACACAGGAGGTCGGAGTAGTCATGCTTCATTGCTCAAAGGCAAAAACAGAATTTGATGCTCGATAGTTGTTGAGATTTTGGGAAATGGACAGCAGTGGAGATATGCTAACAAAAATAGAAGACAACAAACCGTAGCAAAAGCCATTGAATTGCTCACATTAGAGATTATGGGAAAGTACTGACATTTGGCATACAGCCTTCATGAACACTGTAATGTTACTGGAGTTAATATTTATTAACCACTTTAATACACATTTTGCTAAAAACATGCACACATCTTTGCTACTAAACTGTGCCTCAGTATCTGTTACAGTTAAGAGGAGGAAATAAATTGTAACACTTTTAGAACTTTCACTCATGCTAATAGCAGTTGGTCACTTTATTTTTGTATATATTAAATACAGACACAGGCACATATAAAAATATAAGCAGCAGTATCCTCAAAGATGAAATAGATCTTGAAATGACAGATACTGCATTAGAGAGTAACTTACAAACAAAGAGCATATTAAAGCTTTTCTCTGGTTGATACTGACAGGCCTATATGCTAGTATTGGATTCTTTATCAAGAGTTCTTATAATACTGTATGCAACATAGCAGAAAGATTTGTCACAAAGGTACTCTTCGATCACGGGCTGGAGACTTGGTTTTGAGGTATGGACCTTTTTTGTCAAAATGTAGCAAAACTGATGATGCAAAAAAACCAAATGAAATAAGTTATCATTTTGTAAGCTACTATTTATGTGTTGTTAGGATATTTTGTTGCCTTCACTACACAGTTTGAAAAATGTTGGCACCACACATGCCTTATGTTGTGCATTTATTTGCTGGTTTTCTTCTAATTGCCTGAGGTATATTTTTCTGTTTCTTGTATTTAAAACACTGTGTGGCACATTCATTATTTCATTCTCACAGATGCACAGATGCATGTACATTCTACATGCCTATGTGTAAAATACCATCCTGGGTACGTTGAAACAACTTAGATGCAAAGAGTTCTCAGCACAGGTAAAGGTGGTGGTTGATTCAGTAGGTGAAAACCAATTGAATTTCAAACATTTGTTTTGAAATTAACCAATAAATTCTTGAGATGCAGCTGTGGTTTGGAAGTGTTATTTGTAAGAACATAGTTTGTCATTAAAAATACATTGTTGTGTTATCAACAGGGAAACTAGTGTTTTATTGACTGTAAGTATGAAAATCATTCCCCATGTATTTGTCATGGATTGTATGTGGTGGACTTTGCTCAGTGGTGATTGTGTGATTCCTGAAGTAGCGTTCAAAAGTCTTCACTGTTGTTAGTTCACAAGTTCCTGTTGAAGCTGTGTTTCCCCGCTGAAGGGCTGGAAAAGAAAGGCAAGGTTGGGATTGTTTTTCGGGAGAGGTGGTGGGAGGGGAAAGGTTACCAGTTATTGACTGTTCTTTTTGAAAAGTACCAAAGACTCCAAAATGGAATGTTTAAGGCAGAACACTGGTAACGCTTCCTTATTTGTTCAGTTTGATTTTGTTTAATGTCGAAGTATTTCCACTTTCTGTTTAAGTCCTGTTGTGCTGAACTTACCATCATTCTACACTTTACATGCAGATACTATGGATAACCTTCACTTGAGTGTCATAGCTGTGGTCCTTTACTGTCATCTTCCTGGCTCAGTGGGGATCAAGTCACAGCAGATTCTGCTTCATACACATCACCATTCAGACTGCCAGTGGGGTGAGGAGCTCTTACTGAACTGTTCTTTTGCCGGAATGTCTACTGTTCCAGAGGATCTCTCACAAACAGCAGTAACAGCTGATTTTAGTTACAATAATA